>CM067306.1:49298280-49518280 GCA_034231615.1 Meghimatium bilineatum | reverse complement strand
TTGTCCTGCTACAAAAGAGTACCAACGGGAGTTTGAGAATGAACGATGAAGAAGAAGATTATTACTCTTATTTATATTATTTTATTGCTATATTATTGTTTACCGTGCAAATAATCTGAAATGGTCACTTTTTTTTACTACCTCTTTACCTATGTTTTCTTTGTCGATCCCAATTAAATGTTTTACGCAAACCCCCCCCCCCCCCCTCTGGTGGGGGAGAGGGCTACATGACCCACGTTGAGAACTCGTCTAGACTAAATAATACTAGTTTTACCGTGCTTGATTGATAGGTGCAGTTGTTTACGGTCAAGTAGCAGCCATTTTTCCAGCGACCAGTTAGTGTGTGCGGATTTAGAGTCATGACCCATTTGGCGAGCAGGCTAGTTCCTGTTCAGACAGGAGACAAAACCAGCCACAGTTTTAAACTTTTGAGATTCTGTGCACACTTTCTCATGATGTCTTCTGGCATCTTGTGTATTTCTCAATGATACCGTCGACTTTGTGCGAGTGCCTCGCTGATTATACATACATTAATGTGGACTCATAGATTCGGCCTTCAAAAGTGACGCTAGTTGATTTTTGTTTCGCGATTTTCATTGGTTACTTAGTGTCGACAACCAACGAAAATCACCGGAGAAGTGAAATGGCGCCACTTTTCGAGGGATGAGGATGAATCCACAGGAATGTATATACGACGAGGGAATCGCGTAACGTTATATTCAGCAAACATGCAATCTTTATTGTTTATGAACAATACCAGGCTACAGTAAAGACATGTGTACAGAAAGTAAACAGGATTTAAAAGGCAGATTATAAAAAAATTGTGTGCATTTCATTGGTAAGCCTTGGAGTTTTTGGTATGTCACTTCAAATATATATAGTGATCAACGAAAATCACGACAATAATCTTCTTCGTGTGAGCTGTCTTAGTGTACTCAGGGCTTGAGATGTGATCATTTTCTTCGGCGTTCATTCTCAAACTCCCTCTGGAACTCTCTTATAGCAGACATTACTCCTAATTAGATTTCTATCAGGGTGTAGTCCAGAGAACGGCGTCGTGTTGCCGTTATATTTGTGTCAATATCTCGGCACATCCGTCTTCGCCGGCGAGAGGGGATCATAACAATTGTACCACATGTGTGCATGTTGTAAGAGGGGATTAAAGAGGTTGGGTTGGGGGGGGGGGTGTGCTGTCCATTAATTAACGTCAAATATTTGTTTTCAAATTGTTTATCTCTGCTTCCCCCATAATATTATCCCCTTGTAAAAAAATTAGGAAACATCCCCTTCCCTCCACTGCTTGATTATGATAATCATTTAAAACACTCCTCCCCTTTGCCCCCACAGAATAAATTTGTAGCAGAAAGGTAAGAATGAATTACTTGATTTGTTTCACATTTTTGGAAATAAAAATGTCCAAATTCAAACAATTTTATTAGTGTATGAAAACCGCATTGTTGACGTCAACTTTTGTTAAATTTCGCCGCTCTCTTTTTTTAACATGTGTCAAACTTTTTAGGACTCCCACCTGCCTTTCCCCTAATTGTTGACACAATTTGTGGACATACTCCTGAAATTGAAGTTAACATTCCCACACACGAATGCAGGTACGTTTGTGGGTCTCATCAATGGCCCACTAGACAAACCACCCATGCAACAGAAAAACTTTAGTAGATGAGATACCGTTACATTGAGGTTATCTTCTTATAAAAGCTTCAGCACGTCATCTATACAATTATGCTTCTCATGCTTTCAATTTGTTGTTGCAATGTGTTTGATACTTTTTTATTTGTATATATGTATACAAATGTGGCTGGAAGGGAGCCAGAGATGTACTGTGCAGCACTGGGGAAGAGCAAACTGGCAAAACTGTTGTTGTTTTTTTATGGCTGAGACCCATCATAGAGGCACAGTGACCCAGGACGTGACAATCCTTTTGACTTGAACATTTGGTTCATGCCTGGAGCAATAGCGAAGTTCGGCATAACCAGTAGTCAATTGGTGGCGGGGAATGAGCTTAGTGAACTGTATCTTGGCTGCAGTGGCTCGGAGCAGTGGATAGGTTAGAACCTTCCTTCCTGGTGGTGTAATAGTTATTCTCTGGCTCTGGCCGAAAATCCACAGACTCCCCAGCAATATAATACCATTTTAATGGCATTTGGTCAAAGAGCATGAGCCCATGGACCGCTAGATCAGCAACCAATCAACCAACCAACCAATCAACCAACCAACCAACCAATCACCCATCATTCCCACACTACTTGATCTCTGATTAAGCCTAATTAAAACTACGGAAGATCTATGTTTGAATTTCTTGCCTTTCTTTCTTTTCCGTTTATACTTCTTTATGCCTTGCATCGTCAGGGGTAGAAAACCTCTTGGTTCAATCAAATATCCTGTGCCTACTTACTTTTGATTATTTTTAATTATTTCCCTTGGCCCTATAAAATTATTATTTTATATATAATTACTATATTCGTTATCTTCGGAATCAGGGAACCGTCAAAGAGAGGGGGGGAGGGGAGAAACATATGAGAACAAATAAAGATATGGACAGACACCATAAGGAATGAACAGGACAAGATTTTTATGACTTTGAAGTAGGAAATGATCTATTGTATTTTCCTCTTCACATATTGGTTCGAGTATACATGTAATGATTTTCCCAGTCTAAGTCGTAGTAGTTTTCTATTGGCATGTAGTTTCAGCTCTTCCTTAATTTGAGTGGTCCTAGTGCGTCATTTTAGCATATAATGTGCATGTCTTGTTAATACAAGTAAATTTAAGTAGGAAGCCAGAGGACAATTTTTAAAAATTCTTGAGACTAACGGGAATTTTTTCCCGTTAGTCTCAAGAATTTTTTAAAATTGTCCTCTGGCTTCCTACTTAAATTTACTTGTATAAACAATTATTTGAAGCAAAAAATGTATTGTCTATATATGTTATCCATGTTTACAAGAAGACCTATCGGCCCTTGTATAACTAATACGGATATTATGTTATGTGTTTGTTGTTACTGAGGATATTTCAATACCTGTACGGGATGTTTGTTGTTGTTGTAATAGTCCTTGTCTCGATTGGTCCGTTCGGGTGACTTTGTGTGCACGATTTGAATGGCTTGATGAAATCGCATCTTTTTTGGAGATGCGGTTAGTCAAGTACTGAAAAACGCGTGTGCAATTGTTGCTAGGCGACTTGGTGCCGTAGAACGGACTGGTTCAATTCCCGTTAGTCTCAAGAATGTCTTGTTAAGGACATTCCAAAACCCCTCCCTTATCTTCGGACCAGGTAACCTACATCCACAATTGAGTAACAGTCATCCGGGATTTTGAACACACAAAAAAAAAAAAAAAACACAGGTGATGATGTCTGCTGTGTACCCGGCTGTGACTAATGAGCCGTTTGCGTGCCGGAATGATCTAACACTCTGAGCATATGTGGAAGGAATCTGCGGGACTCAGAGCAGCTCTTGCCTAACGATAACTAAATGTCAGGAGAAAGAACCTGCCAGGATATATTTGCCTGTTCATTTCTCAAACTCCCACTGGATATCTCTTGTTGCCAAACAAGGATGCTACAAATTTTCCATTTGGATATATTCAAAATACCGGAATACGATGTTTCGCCGTTTTATATACGATAATGGCAGAAAACATTCGACTTCGGCGGCGAGACTGAACGTGAAACGCCGTCGCTTTCTTAGGGAACAAGAAGCAAGAATGACAAACTTGTACTTCCTCGGATTGTTATTACCATCATCGCCATCATCTGCACTGTCATCATCATAACCATCGTCATCATCACCATTTTCTTGTTGGGTTGTTTACATTACTGGTTTACAGCTTTGTTGCGATATCTGTGCTTTTCCGCCTGACACATCAGACTTCATCAAGGCTTCTGTGTCACTTTGACCCTATAGGATATAGGACATCCAAACTCCACCCCATAACCTCCTTATTCAAATAATACGGCATGCATGGTAGCAGGGCTTTAGATATGGTTATCTTAAGGAGATGGTATTACCTAAAAAAATAGGCCATTCGTCCGTTTTTGTGAAATTTAATTTTTTTGTCAAAAAAAGCTAATGCAGGGTTTTTTTTTTAAAAAACCATTCTTTTGGTTAAGCTCTTCATGCTAAATGTCATGCTCAGATTGTCTAAGGCGAGGGTTTAAACACCCCAAATTTATCTACGGGCCGGAATGGATAACAGATTTGATATTAATTTCTCCCATTTTGGGCCTCCGGATAACAAGGAAGAATTTAGAAGAGTGAAAAATAAACCCAAACTTTTCAAGATAAACGTACATTTTAAATTTTAACATAAAAAAAAAATGAAAAAACTCACTCCCGTGTATGCGTTAAAAGCGGAACACAGAATGAGGTCAGTATGTCAGTCACCTCAGGAGATGCTGCGAATGTTCTCCCGTCCATCGTAAATTTTTTAAATTATATCCAGCACATTTTAAACTTTAACATTTAAGTTTCAGATGAGCGTTAAATTTTGTGTGTGTGGCTGCGCGGGTGCACAATGTTTACCAACGATTACAGAACAATTGTTACACAGGAGAGCTTTAGTAATAGATTTTTAGTTTGAGTTCTAACAAAGAAAAGTATCGGTAAATATTTCATTGCGTCCACCGTTGTGCTATAAACCATTTCAATTCACACCTGTTTAAAATCACAATTAAAAAAATCTAAACACTGATTCTAACCCTTCTAAAAAATCTATAAACTAATTCTAATCCTTTTAACCCCCATTTACAAAAATCTGTAATTTTATGCAGCTTATTTAACACTGCAAATGTCACAACGGTGGACGAAACCAAATTTAAAGCGCCCAAAGTATCTAACTTCTGTTTTCGGTCTCAGAATCCTGCAAATTTTCAGGATTATTATTCTGCGATCAATTGTTAAAAATCCCGTCCAATTTTGGTCTGGAGAGGTTTGTTTTCGGTCGGTCGTCTTGTGTATTCTTCTTCTTCTGCGTTCGTTCTCAGACTCCTGCAGTTTAACATGATTTAGTCCGGTGAACGGAATGAGTTGTCATGGTTTACAGCATTGCTGCAATATATACGCCTTTCAGACCGACACATCCGACTTCAGCACGACTTGGGTCACTGACCCTATATGGGATGGGGCAGCCGACTCCATCCCATAACCTCCTTAGTTGCCTCTCACGACACGCATGGAAGATAAACAGTGTTACTATTCTTTGCTCCCCTATCTTGCATCGGCAACACACGGGCGGCCTTATGTATGAAGACACGACGACACGAGCTGGTTTCGAACCCATGACCTCTTAAACACAAGGGGAACAGCTTAACCACTACACTAGGGAGATCCCCGAGAACAGCATCATCATGTGATGGACGAACATCATGACCTGTCCATAAATAGTCGTATTGGAAATACATTTTCCATAATTGCACCCACAACCTCCTTAGGTCGCCTCACATGACATGCATAACACTTTGTTTATTACTGGATTTGCCTTTCTTGAGAAAGTCACGCACTTTTCAACCGTGAAATAATTGTCTTTAATTATATCGAGCGTATCTTGTGGTCGAATGACCTGGGTGGTGTCCTGTTAGGGAATGACCTGGGTTCTGGTCTGTTTGTTTGTTAAATGGGGGAATTAAATCCTCTTAGCTGAGGCACGACCCTTTCAACCCAAGACAGAAGTCTATTGTGGTTATATCAGGCCATATTCAGGGTTCTGGTTTGTTCTGAAAAGGACATTAAATAGTGTGGGGCCCCCATGCATGGCACGTAACATTTCCATCTTTTGTTCCTCTTAGGTCTTCGGCAACACACACTCCATAATGTATCTATTTTTATTTATTATTTTATAAGCGATTCTATTCAATAAAGATTTTTTCCCCTATGAACAAAAATTATTTTAGTACGGAAAGGAAGTTACATAAGGCAAAGTAAGGCGTCTGTTCTTAACAAGCCTTAAATAGTAAAATAGGCGAGTCTGAAGCAGCTAGGCTAGGCCAAGAAGAGGTCAGCCTGACACGCTGGGGTTGCTCAGTTATTTATTTGACCTACTGACCTAAATACCAATATAAACGCCATTTGGTGTAAGGGTACAGCCAGAACGATAAATTATTGTTTATTTTTTTTATATTGGAAGCAGTTTGTTAGATAATTATACATTTAACATTTCGTAACATTTGTTCGTTGTTCTCACACAAGAACAATACCGTATTGGCCGTTATGTTAGTTCTGTTAACTAGTTCTATTTACTATAACTGTATAGTAAATTTATAGCTGTATTAACTATTGATTTTCCACGTTACTTCATATACTCGATTACAGTAAACCTGAGCATGGTTGTTATTACCTTGTGTCCTTTATTTTATGGTAATATTTTGTGGTAATGTTTTATGGTAGTGTGCGCCCGTGAGTTGCCGGGGCCCGAAAGGGGAACAAAGAATAGCAACACTGTTTATCTTCCACGCATGTCGTAAAAGACGACTAAGGAGGTTATGAGATGGAGTTGGCTCAATCCCATATAGGGTCAGTGACCCAAAGCCATGCTTAAGTCGGATGTGTCAGGCCGAAAGGCGCAGACATCGCAGCAATGCTGTAAACTATGACACGACGAATTCCGTTCTCCGGACTACATCCTGCTAATCTGCAGGTGTTTGAGAACGAACGCAGAAAAAGAAGAAAAAGAATGGTAGTGTGTCCTGATATAACCTAAATGGACTTTGTTGTTCGCTGGTTGAAAGGGACACGCCAAAAGAGAGGCAAACTAATTAACTAAATACCTGAGCATGGTTTCGTCAACAGTTCAGAATTGAAAACAGAAGATTTCTTTGATCCATGTGGGTGATGAAGCCTGTAGAGGGAGCATAGAGTAGCAACGTTGTTTACCTTCCATTCATGTCGTAAGAGACGGACTATAACTAAGGCGTTTTTGCGGGGTTGAGTTGGCTGTCTCGTTCAGGGCTGTAAATACGTTTCCCTTTATGGGAGAGGGATGGCGGGTGTTATCTAAAAAAAGATAATTCTAGTTTTCGTGTGTTAATTCTACTTAATGTGTGGAGAAATCTCTACGGTGGAAGGGTTGGCTTTTAACCCACATTTAAAAGGCTACGTTCCTAGCACTAAAAGTCATGTTCGGATTTTCTAAGGGGGTGGGGGGGGGGAATTGAACCATTCCGTTTAGAGTACCCCAGAAGCCAAGCTGAAGCCGTACGTGTCAGGCCGAAAAGCGCAGATATCGCATCAAAGCTGTAATCAATGGCACAAAACATTCCGTTCTTCCGACTGCATCCTGCACATATGCAGGAGTTTGAGAACGAACACAGAAAAAGAAGAAAACAAATGACGTTAAAGTGACTTCTTCTTCTTCAGCGTTCATTCTCAAACTCTCGCTGGATCTCCCTTGTAGCAGGACCATGGTCCTACTAGATTTCCAGCAGGATGTAGTCCAGAGAATGGAAATGCGTTGTGTCGCCGTTTTATTTGCGCCAATGGCCCGACAGTTTTAAAGTGACGTTTCAATCAATGTATCTCTGTGATGTGTCCTTCCCAGAACGTTGTCTTTCCTGCCACTCTGTAAACCTCTCGATTCTGTGGAAGCTGTACATCCTCTTCTAGAGTCATGTTCAGAAAGTCTTAGATGTCATGTCTTCATCGGAGTCTTGGTCTGCTTCTTGTTCTCTCTTGCCTAGAACTTTTCCTTCCATGATTAATCTTTCATCACGTTTCGACATCACGTCTTTATCTTAAATTACCTTTTTAAGTTGAAATCCTCTGATAACTTATCTAGGGCCCTGGATTATACTCATTAACTGTATATTGTGTACATGTCCCATTTCTGTTACTCTACCCATTCCTTTTCAGGCTGACATGTACCGTCTTGGTGATTTGTACACCAATTACATCAGCTGCTCACGCTCTAGTTCAACTACATTGCTGTTTTTTTATATCCAATACATTAGTTGTCCACACTCTAGCTCAAATGCGCCAATGTATTAACGTTCTTCCAAAAATGTGCTCATATTTACACAATTATAATCCGCTCCCATTGACACAATTATGAACCACTCATATTGACACAATTATAAACCGCTCACATTGACATAATTATGAACCGTTCATATTGACACAATTGAAAATCGCTTATATTAACATAATTATAAACCGCTCATATTGGCACAATTATAAAGTGATCACATTCGCGCAGTTGTAAAGTGATAACATTGGCACAATTGTAAAGTGATCACATTGGCACAATTGTAAAGTGATCACATTGGCACAATTGTAAAGTGATCACATTGGCACAATTGTAAAGTGATCACATTGGCACAATTGTAAAGTGATCACATTGGCACAATTGTAAAGTGATCACATTGGCACAATTGTAAAGTGATCACATTGGCACAATTGTAAAGTGATCACATTGGCACAATTATAAAGTTATCACATTGGGACAATTGTAAAGTGATCACATTGGCATAATTGTAAAGTAATCACATTGGCACAATTGTAAAGTGACCACATTTGCATAATTGTAAAGTAATCACATTGGCACAATTGTAAAGTGATCACATTGGCATAATTGTAAAGTAATCACATTGGCACAATTGTAAAGTGATCACCTTTGCACAATTGTAAAGTGATCACATTGGCATAATTGTAAAGTGACGTATACATTCTTGACTCAACTACAGATATATTAATATTGCACTTCTTCTTCTTCTGCGTTCGTTCTCAAACTCCTGCAGATTAGCAGGATGTAGTCCGGAGAACGGAATGCATCGTGTCATGGTTTACAGCATTGCTGCGATATCTGCGCCTTTCAGCCTGACACATCCAACTTCAGCATGGCTTTGGTTCACTGACCCATTATGGGATGGGACAGCCAACTCCATCCCATAACCTCCTTAGTCGCCTTTTACGACATGCGTGGAAGCAGTGCCGGCCCTAACAATTGAGGGGCCCAATGCGAAACGGATTGCGCGGGGCCCAGTCTGGGTAGGGAAGAGGATAATAAAATTATAATATTAATTTATGGGCCTATGAAGTGCGGGGCCCAATGCGGCCGCATAGGTTGCAATGGCCTAAGACCGGCCCTGCGTGGAAGGTAAACAGTGTTGCTATTCTTTGCTCCCCTTTAGGGCCCGGCAACACACGGGCGAATATTGCACTTATTTCGTTGATAGCATTACGAAGTGAGTTAGCTATTAAATCGGGAACACATTATATAGACGTGAATCTAGTGGATAAATGACACTCTGAATGTTATCAATACACCTTTACATTTTTGATAGAGCGCCATTGTTTCAAAATACATCGCGTCCTTAGTTACATATAAACTCAGAGCTATCACTTAATTATCTATGCATTATGTGATCTTTATATCTTCAAGTCGCCCGTGTGTTACCGGGGCCCGAAAGGGGAGCAAAGAATAGCAACAGTGTTTACCTTCTATGCATGTCGTAAGAGGCGACCAAGGAGGTTATGGGATGGGGTTGGCTGTCCCATCCCATATAGGGTCAGTGACCCAAAGCCATGCTGAAGTCGGATGTGTCGGGACAAATGGCGAAGATATCGCAGCAATTATGTGAATCATGAAATAACGCATTCCGTTCTCCGGACTACATCCTGCTAATCTGCAGGAATTTGAGAACGAACGCAGAAGAAAAAATCATCAAGTGTCGTCTTCGCAAAGAAGGTTGGTTGCAACAAGACCTCCAACATCCCCTGTCACTTGTCTTGGTGGTGAATGTAACCTGCCAATCTTGTGATGTTACTCTCCCACTTGTATCTTTGCCCCCCATGACTAAACCCTCAAGTAAGGTTTTCAGCAAGTTATGTCTTTTATGTCCAAAATATATATTTGCTTGATCTTTATCTTCTTTTTTCTTCACATTAAGTGTTGTTTGTACCTCTTGTTTGTTTCTTCTCTTTCCATGATGGTCTCCCTATTCTTTTATATATCCACTATTGAAAGCAATGGCTCCTAAACACCTGCACACATCTCTACTTTATTTCTTACGTACACATTGGTCTTATGTTCCCTATAGGAAATTCGTAGAATTCTTCTGTAGCATTTATACTCGAAAGCCTGTAATCTTCTCTCCATGTCCGCAGTGAGTGTCCAACTCTCACAACCATACAACACAACAGAAAGCACCAGCGACCTATACAGTTTTACCTATACAGACAACATCAAGGAATGGACAGGGCAAGATATTTCCACACTCATCCGCATCGCTGAGGATAGAATTCGCTGGAGGACTGTGTGCTGAAGCATCCAATATGGTACCCCTACGACCCTGAAGGGTTATAGGTTTATTGATTGATATTGATATATCCACATCTTTTGTAGCTATGTAGGGATTTTGAAGCTGTGTGATAAAGGCCGTATGCTCTAGCTGTCGCCACGTCGTGTACAGGGTGAGTTTTAAAAAGAATTTACCCTCTGACAGAAAAAAAACCCCAGTCCTTACCGGGGATCGAGCTCTCCACCTCACTAGTGTGAGACCAACGCACTAACCCCCAACCATGCGCCACACCTCTTTAAATACAATAATATGAAAGTAAAAATATAATCAGTGCAATAACTGATAGTAAGGTTTTGGGAGAGAAATTATATTTCCTTGAATAATGTAATGTTGCTTGGATTCCTTACATGTTATATGACCTAGACAAGGCTCTTTTTATTTGTATTGTTATGTGTAATATGCTTACGTCATTTACAAACATGCAATGAGCCACCATCGACGCATGCGCAATTGGTTTATCACCCTGGATTAATGCAATAGTTGCGCTGCCAAACAAGACCATGAGTGTACATTATACCAAACGCCGTATGGCACCTCTTCCTGACACCTCTTTCGAAGCTGACAAGCAAAACAGGATGAGGTTTAAGACAAATAATTTTATAATATCACAAGTCAAAAACATTTACAGAATTAGTTAACAGCACAGGATGCTGTGTGGGTGTCGCGATCACCTACGCAAATCGACATTTCACACAAGGAAGATACAGTTGTCATTACTACAAATACTTTCGAACATACAATTTGCATTATTACTACAATTACGCCATCATACGTGTTTGTTACTAACGAGAAAACAGCGCACCCTTGTCCCAGATAAACAAAAAGTAACAAGAAAGGCAATAAGACCCCGTAACCTAGTTATTTCCCTTTAGTTACGTCATCAGCAAGAAGTACTTTTATTTGCCTTAAAAAAGGTAACGATTCTCAAAATATTTATCAAGAAATATCACCAATGGGGAAGATTTCATCGGTGCCTAGTGGCATATCAGTAAACTATTATCTATCTATCTGTCTGTCTACGTCTGTCTACGTCTATCTATCTATCTATCTATCTATCTATCTATCTATCTATCTATCTATCTATCTATCTATCTATCTATCTATCTATCTATCTATCTATCTATCTATCTATCTATCTATCTATCTATCTATCTATCTATCTATCTATCTATCTATCTATCTATCTATCTATCTATCTATCTATCTATCTATCTATCTATCTATCTATCTATCTATCTATCTATCTATCTATCTATCTATCTATCTATCTATCTATCTATCTATCTATCTATCTATCTATCTATCTATCTATCTATCTATCTATCTATCTATCTATCTATCTATCTATCTATCTATCTATCTATCTATCTATCTATCTATCTATCTATCTATCTATCTATCTATCTATCTATCTATCTATCTATCTATCTATCTATCTATCTATCTATCTATCTATCTATCTATCTATCTATCTATCTATCTATCTATCTATCTATCTATCTATCTATCTATCTATCTATCTATCTATCTATCTATCTATCTATCTATCTATCTATCTATCTATCTATCTATCTATCTATCTATCTATCTATCTATCTATCTATCTATCTATCTATCTATCTATCTATCTATCTATCTATCTATCTATCTATCTATCTATCTATCTATCTATCTATCTATCTATCTATCTATCTATCTATCTATCTATCTATCTATCTATCTATCTATCTATCTATCTATCTATCTATCTATCTATCTATCTATCTATCTATCTATCTATCTATCTATCTATCTATCTATCTATCTATCTATCTATCTATCTATCTATCTATCTATCTATCTATCTATCTATCTATCTATCTATCTATCTATCTATCTATCTATCTATCTATCTATCTATCTATCTATCTATCTATCTATCTATCTATCTATCTATCTATCTATCTATCTATCTATCTATCTATCTATCTATCTATCTATCTATCTATCTATCTATCTATCTATCTATCTATCTATCTATCTATCTATCTATCTATCTATCTATCTATCTATCTATCTATCTATCTATCTATCTATCTATCTATCTATCTATCTATCTATCTATCTATCTATCTATCTATCTATCTATCTATCTATCTATCTATCTATCTATCTATCTATCTATCTATCTATCTATCTATCTATCTATCTATCTATCTATCTATCTATCTATCTATCTATCTATCTATCTATCTATCTATCTATCTATCTATCTATCTATCTATCTATCTATCTATCTATCTATCTATCTATCTATCTATCTATCTATCTATCTATCTATCTATCTATCTATCTATCTATCTATCTATCTATCTATCTATCTATCTATCTATCTATCTATCTATCTATCTATCTATCTATCTATCTATCTATCTATCTATCTATCTATCTATCTATCTATCTATCTATCTATCTATCTATCTATCTATCTATCTATCTATCTATCTATCTATCTATCTATCTATCTATCTATCTATCTATCTATCTATCTATCTATCTATCTATCTATCTATCTATCTATCTATCTATCTATCTATCTATCTATCTATCTATCTATCTATCTATCTATCTATCTATCTATCTATCTATCTATCTATCTATCTATCTATCTATCTATCTATCTATCTATCTATCTATCTATCTATCTATCTATCTATCTATCTATCTATCTATCTATCTATCTATCTATCTATCTATCTATCTATCTATCTATCTATCTATCTATCTATCTATCTATCTATCTATCTATCTATCTATCTATCTATCTATCTATCTATCTATCTATCTATCTATCTATCTATCTATCTATCTATCTATCTATCTATCTATCTATCTATCTATCTATCTATCTATCTATCTATCTATCTATCTATCTATCTATCTATCTATCTATCTATCTATCTATCTATCTATCTATCTATCTATCTATCTATCTATCTATCTATCTATCTATCTATCTATCTATCTATCTATCTATCTATCTATCTATCTATCTATCTATCTATCTATCTATCTATCTATCTATCTATCTATCTATCTATCTATCTATCTATCTATCTATCTATCTATCTATCTAAATGTATGTATGCCTATCTATACCTATCCTTCCATCTTATCTTGTGTGCCTATCGGCCAATCCGCTATTAATTACTTTGTGTCTTGTTGCGTCAGGTAGAAGGGTGCCCTGGAGACTGCTATATTATGTGATTGCATATACGCAAATAACCCAACGTTTCAGTGCTTTCCATATGGAATGTGCTTTCTTAAGTAAGTTCAATGTGAACTTTTTTAGCGGATGTTTTGAATTCACGTGATTCTGGACAAATCGATTTGCTACAGCCAAGGACATGATTAAATATCCAATGATATGTCCTATTTCACGATTGTTATGGGCGACACTTTATTCTATTGATAAGCAACCATGCCTTCCATTACTCATTTTTTTCATTCTGTTGTCCTTCTATAGGGCCCAAAAATGGAATGTGGTGTCAACCCTCATCCATTTTCAACGTTTGTAACTCTTCTTGATAGCCCGTGTGCTACTGTGGCAGATGTTGAAGTAAAGAATAGTATTGTTAAAGGCAATCTGAGCTATGAGCCAGCATCATAGCTCACGGTTTCCCATAAGTGCTCAGCTGCCTAGTTAGTGGTTGACCAGAGACATAAGTGCTCAGCTACCTAGTCAGTGGTTGACCAGAAACATAAGTGTTCAGCTGCCTAGTCAGTGGTTGACCAGAAACATAAGTGCTCAGCTGCCTAGTCAGTGGTTGACCAGAAACATAAGTGCTCAGCTGCCTAGTCACTCGTTGACCAGAAACATAAGTGCTCAACTGCCTAGTCACTCGTTGACCAGAAACAGTGTTCAGCTGCCTAGTCAGTGGTTGACCAGAAACATAAGTGTTCATCTGCCTAGTCAGTGGTTGACCAGAAACATAAGTGCTCAGATGCCTAGTCACTCGTTGACCAGAAACATAGTGTTCAGCTGCCTAATCAGTGGTTGACCAGAAACCAAAGGACTAGTGTCGTCTACCGAAATTGCTCAGTAACGATGACTCCATTCCTCGACCTTATCCAGAGCTTGAGCTCTGGTACAAAAAAAAGAATAACAATAAGTCCATACATGTCGTAAACGGCGTGGAGTTGGTTAACAGACCCCCCTGTGATTAAGTCTGTGGAAAATCCATGTCCTTAACAGACCCCCCCCCCCCGATCCATGTTGCGATTAAGTCTGTGGAAAATCCATGTCCTTAACAGACCCCCCTGATCCTTGCGTTGATTAAGTCTGTGGAAAACCCATGTCCTTAAAATCAATAGAGCTGAACAAGTTATAATCTTTCGAGATATGATAGGACAGAACAGACTAAGCAGCCACTTAAATAGACTATGACTGTCTCTATCACCTCTGTGCGTAGGCAGCACAGACTTTGGAACATATTCTACAAGACTTCATTACTCTAAACCAGTTGCCAGCAGAGCACTGGCACACAGAGGCGCTATCCACATAAAGTTTAATAGGAGCCCTGAGGAGCTTTCAAATACAGCAGCATTTATCAAGAAAACGGACTTGCTGTGTAGATATGTTAATTTACAGACGAGACGATATCCCACAAGTACCTCCTACGCCCATGTGGTGCCAGAGCCTGGGAGTGGAACAATGAATAGCAGCGGTGTTACCAACCACATAGTAATAGGCGACAAAGGGGGGTTTTGGGGTTGGGTTGGCTGTCCCAACCAATTGTCTATCCCCAGGTGAATGATGGTTGATAGTATCCACACTTGTCATTAAACGTAGAGGTGGGAGCTTCAGTTATCACTCCAAGGCCAGATGTGTCGCCTTTTTTGTATTAAGTCCATGTTTGTTCAAAGTTATCTTGATGTTTTCTAACCACCATTTTCTTGGTCTATCTTTGACTCTATGTCCAGATATTCTTTTGTTACATGCTTTTATTGGTATTTGGTTTGGGTCATTCTCATAAGGTGACCAAACCATTTTACTTGCTGTCTCTCAATACGTTCAATGATATTATACCATCTCTCGCCCGTGTGTTGTCGGGGCCCGAAAAAGGAGCAAATAATAGCAACACTGTTTATCTTCCATGCATGTCGTACGAGGCGAATAAGGAGGTTATGGGATGGAGTTGACTGTCCCATCCCATATAGGGAAAGTGACCCAAAGACATGCTGAAATCGGATGTGTCAGGCCGAAAGGCGCAGATATCGCAGCAATGCTGTAAACCATGACACAACGCATTCCGTTCTCCGGACTATATCCTGCGAATATGCAGGAGTTTGAAAACGAACGTAGATGAAGAAGTATGAAAGGTAATCTATACTAAGCCGGATAGTATATATTAATCTGACTAAATGATCTAGTGTATTCCATGGTTTCTTGCTTCAGGCGTCAATGTTTATCTCATGGATAAAAATTGATCATTGAACATCATGTTTTGTGTCTCAAGTTTGCTTTCTAGAGAGTCTTCATGCGAGCAGAGTTGGGACGTAACCGTTTCTTCTTCTTCTTTCGTTCACTTGAAACATGTCTATATCTGTAATTCTGTCTCTTTAATAAAACTCACTGTCAATTGTAGTTCATACAGTGTCCCATAGAGTTTTGATTCCAGTGTTGTTTCCTCTGGCCAATATGTCTGCCTCAGCGTTTCATGCTCAGAATACTCTTGAAGTATATGTTTGGCACTCTGTGCTGCCTGTCCACATGGCCGTGTTGCCAATCTTGAACTTTGTATACGTGTGACTGCGGAGTCGGTCGTGTCCTGTGGCGTAGAATTACAACTTGTTCTGATCTGTTCATAATGTGATAGTCATCTTGTGTTGGTGTTTGTGGCTTTCTCATTGACTTTATCGTGTTTTTTCTGATGGTAGGCGATTGGTATATCTGGTTGGTCTGCTTTTTCATTTCCTGGTATTCCACAGTAAGAGGGTGCACTGCATGGTTACCCTATACTGGTAAGACAATTCATTAAGTAGTTTACTTAACTGTTGAACATCATGTTTTGTGTGTCAAGTGATTTTTGTGAGGCTTCATGCGACCAGAGTTGGGACTGATCGAGTGTTTGAGACATGTTTGAAGAACATACTTGTGAGTCATGAAAATAATTGCAGCATTTTAGTGAGTGAAAGGTCCAATTAATGGTGTCCACCTCCTCTCAAATTATCCTTATAACTTAATTACATATTCTTTCTTCTTCAGCGTTCATTCTCAAACTCCTGCTGGATCTCTCCTGTAACAGTACTACTAGATCTCCAGCAGGATGCAGTCCAGAGAATGGAAATGCGTTGTGTCGCCGTTTTATTTGCGCCAATGGCCCGACACATCCATCTTCGGCGGTTAATTCCATATAAATCTGCTACAAAATGTAGACAACAGTAATTTTTGTAAACATCTGTTACAAACAACAGCCAATATTTTAACATCTGCTACACAAATCAGACACCACCAGCTTTCTAACCTCTACACAAATCAGACACAACCAGCTTTCTAACCTCTACACAAATCAGACACAACCAGCTTTCTAACCTCTACACAAATCAGACACAACCAGCTTTCTAACCTCTACACAAATCAGACACCACCAGCTTTCTAACCTCTACACAAATCAGACACAACCAGCTTTCTAACCTCTACAAAACCAAAATTTTTTCTAATTGTTACAAAATCACAAACAAACAATTTGATAAAAACAACTCTGCATTATTATCTCACATCTTTAATGTATTCACGACGGTCAAATATTCTGAATGAAATCTTAAATAATGTTGTCAAATGATCAATGTACATCACCTCAATAAATTAATGCTCTGTGGAGCGACCGGTCAAACTGTATCTTCATGCCCTGATATCGTAACAAACTGGAACAGAGATGTAAAAAAAGTAGTGTAAGTGTAACTACATTGTAGAAGTCCTGTTTGTTTCCTCCCCCAGAAATAATAAGCAATAGTCTCTGTGTTCTCTTGTGGTTTTTTACGCAGCTTTATTTCATATCCAGAAGACTCAAACTCTCGATTTCAATCACCCACTAGATTTCTCTTATAGCAGGATAATGGTCCTACTAGATTTTCAGTGCAGAGAACGGAAACATGTTGTGTCACCATTTCATTTTCAGTGCAGATAACCGAAACATGTGTCGCCGTTTCATTTTCAGTGTTTTTACTACTTCCATTGAATGGGGGATGCCTGTGACCATATCTCTAGTAGGCCAGCTGTATGAGAGAACTGGTTCCTGTACTACACACTGATCAATAACCTCAAAGCTAACCATGACCAGCTCAGCATTGTCAGCCAAAGATGGATGTGTCTGGTCTTTGGCGCAAATAAAATAACAACACAACACATTTTAATTCTCTGGACCACATCCTGCTGGAAATCTAGTAGGATCATTGTACTGCTACAAGACAGATCCAGCGGGAGTATGAGAATGAAAGCCGAAGAAGAAGAATCTCAGCATTGTGAAATGCTTTGAGAAGATGCGCAGATATTGCAGTCAAGCTGTAAACCACGACATAACACATTCCGTTCACTGGATTACATCCTACTAAACAACAGGAGTTTGAGAAGAACGTGTATAACAACACTTTAAAGCAACATGAGTTAAATAGCCCAGTAAGATTTCAAAGAAAATTCTGGACAATTCCTGGAATTAAATGGAAAACCACAATAATAAAATCTACATTGGAGAACTTCTCAAGCTTTGCTTCATAGAGCCTACTCTACCACGCCCTCTCAATCTCGTAATATAGGGTCAAATGAACCCACAAGCTATGATAAAGTCGGATGTGTCAGGGCGCAGATACTGAAACAAAGCCGTAACTATGACACAACACACTCCGTTCTCCGTACTACATCATGCTAATTTGCATGATTTTGAGAATGAATGCAGAATAAACTTCATGCAGTATAACTGTTGAATACACAATCTCTCAATGTGTGTTTTTTAAAACAATTTACATTATCAGATGGTATACATCTACAATAACTTCTCTATAACAAATGCTATCAGACCGCACAGGGTTGCCACTGAATTTCAATTAAAAGCTCTCATTCTAATAACTACATATAGGAGATTAAGTTGCAATGTTTCTTGGTTGTACTTGGACAGCAGTTACAAAATAAACATTACTTGTTGATGTTAACAGAATGTTCATAAATTTGAAATGGAAGATTTGTGAACAAATTATACATGTTCAAATTGGCAAAAATGGCACAAACTTAAATTTCATAGTCAGAGACACTGAAAAATGGCCACATTTGTTAATGAAATAGTCAATATGGCAACCCTGGACTGTAAACAGAAAGTTATAACTTCTAGTTCATACATTTTCTTTGTTTACCAACTCATTTCTGAATCAGATCTGCGGTTATGTGGGCTAGCCAAATCATGCCTGAATCGATTGTGTGGGCTAGCCGAATCATGCCTGAATCGATTGTGTGGGCTAGCCAAATCCTTCACTGGAATAGTCCTGCTCATTGATCCTAAACAGCGTGACTTATTTTTGGCTTTCCCCCTTTTTTATCATTGGCTGGTGACATAAAAAGTATACGCAAAGTGACAAATCGCCAATCGCATCAACCAAGTTAAGTGACACTGTTTGGGGGACCTTCTTCATCGTTCATTCTCAAACTCCCACTGGATCTCTCTTGTAGCAGGACAATGGTGCTACAAGATTTACAGCAAGATATAGACCAGAAAATGGATATGTGTTGTGTCACTGTTATATTTTCGCTAATGGCCCAACACACCCATCTTCATCAGTGTTTAGGGGATCTGTATGCAGGACTATTCTGAGGACAACAACCAGCTCACAAGCTACTATCTTGAACTTGCTTGTGTGGTTCCAAAAACTGTCCGTACATGTTCTGGCTATACAATTTGAAGTATTAGCTTTAATGAACTTTACCTAAAAGTTCAACAATAGTTGAAAGTAATGACCTATACGGGATATGTTTGAATCATTATTAATTAAAATATTTTACATTAGATTTTTACAGTTCTCAAAGAACAAGCACTAAATAATGAACTAATTGAACAATTTGCAAAAAAGATATAAAACGACGTAAAATCCAACAGCTATAAATAAAGATGAGAAATTTGGTTGCAGCATGGACGAAAAATTGAGTGTTCTCTAGAAGTATAAATGATTATATTCGCGTTTACAGCCAAAGCCAGATGTGTCAGGCCATTCTTAAAATTAGGGTGAAAACGCATCTCTGTTCTCTCAATTATATTATGCTGTAAACCCAGTAGGACCATTGTCCTGCTACAAAAGAGTTCCAGCAGGAGTTAGGAAACAAATGCTTAAATTAAAATATTAAATACATAAATAAATATTGACTTTTATAATTTGGAGAGAGAAGTTTGCTATTTCATAATCTATAACAAAGAGACACTGAGGATTTATTACTATAGAAAGAAATCATAAGGCAGAAAACAGGATTTTAACCAGGCTCGTTCAGAGGGCACCTACTCGCCTCACAACTTGAGTTGACACATTTTCCGTATTCGACCAATCTGCATCACTAAAAGGATAAAAATTCCGGGGATGGGGAATGGTTGAGTATGAAAACGTGTTGACTCAAGTTGCAAGGTGAATAGCTGCCAGCTGAATGGACCTGGTTGAAATCCCGTTTGCTGCCTTATGATTATTTCCCAATCTGTGGTCTCTGATTACCCATTTTCACTTACATATATGACTAAGTTGGAGATGTCGGGTCACTGGTGCAAATAAAATGGTGACAATGCATTTCCGTTCTCTGGATTTTCATCCTCTTAGAAATCTTGTAGGACCATTGTCCTGCTATCAAAGAGATCCAGCAGGAGAATGAAAGCAACAAAAGGATGAAGACCATTCAAGTGAAAATTTCAGTGTTGCCTAGACCTGAAAGGGGAACAAGAGAATGGTAACACTGTTACCTGTCATATATACTCCTAAGGAGGTTTTGATAGTTGAGTTGACTACCCCATCTTTAAGAGGATTGAAAGGTGCAGATATCACAGCCACAGCTGTAAACCATAACTGCGTTTCTTTTTTTTACTACACCCTCTAATATGCAGGAGTTTGAGAATGAATGAAGGAGTGAAAATGCTATCTCGTGAACAAATACTTCAGGAGTTTGAGAATGAATGAAGGAGTGAAAATGCTATCTCCTGAACAAATACTTCAGGAGTTTTCAGCATAGATATCCAACGTAATGAAGTGGCGTAGGGCAGTAGGGCAAAGACGGAGTTATGAGTAAGAGATCTGGAGAAAATTGGACATTTCACTAGCTGCAGGAATACAAATTTACCATGGTCAGTGATTTAGAGATAGAAGAAATAGGCATTTCCCTGACATCATGGTGAAGGGAATTTTTCTGGGTGAATGTCTGAAGATATCCGGAGATCAATGACACAACAATAATTTGGAGAAGGTCAAGACTTTGCTCCTGACATGACCTCAAAAAAGGTCATGAACTGTGCCCCAAAGCTAGCATGAATAAATATTTGATATAGCAAAAATTTATCCCATTTTTTTCACCTTGATCATCCTTTCCAACCTGCATGTAAGCAGGATATAGTCCAGAGAATGGAATGCGCTATATGAGTTTACAGCAAACAATATTGACAATGATTCCAAAAGGAGGTTTTTGGGGTGGAATTTGCTCTCCGACCCCATAGAGGATTAATGACCATGAAGTCATGCTGGTCAGACTGGAAGGCGCAGATACCGCAGCCAAGCTATAAACCATGACACAACACATACTGGTCTCCAGATTAAATCCTTCCAATCTGCAGAAGTTTGAGAACTAACACAGAAGAAGAGTTCACAGCGTACCTGCCTTATCTGGACCTTTTGGTCTAACACATCTGACTTCAACATGGCCTTTTGAGCTGCTTTTACCTACAGGGTGGAACAGTCAACCCTACCAAAACCGTCAGAAAAGACTCTTATGACATTGTTTGGTAAGTAATTGTTGTTCTTGTATGGTCCCTTATAGACCCCAACACTACACGGATGTCACATCATATCATCACACGGATGTCACATGTCATTGCACGTATGTCACATGCCACCACAAGGATGTCACATCATGTAATCACACGGATGTCACATGTCATTGCACATATATCACATCATGCCACCACAAGGATGTCACATCATGTATAGAATTGCCATCTCTGTCACAAATAACTCTTCAATAAAACTAAACAAAATATTAGCAATCACTATGTAGCCGCATGCAAGCACATCAATTATTTGTAGATAAATCAATACAAGTGTTGAGATCCATTTATGTAGCAATGATGTCATGAAATAATGATGCTTAAATAATTAATTTCACTGGGATGCCGCTTAATTTTATGCAGTCGTCTGGGTATTGTTGGAAGTGGAATTTGACTCCGGAAGAATACGACCGTCTTCAATTTTTGAGGTCAAGTTCAAAGGAGAATTAATGTCAAGTCTGTAAGAAGAAAAAAAAAAGCAATATGTTAAACAAAGTGATAAATATTTGGTAAAGATAATAGCAGATTCTTTAATTGAGTTATGAGTCTAGAGGTGTTACTTTTCTGCGGGAGTTAGAAGTTAAATGGAGAAGAGTACAAACAGAAGAATAAAGAAATAAGAAATTATAAGATGTAAAACACGTAGAAGGTACCATATTAATAGTGAGATACCTTTGACCTACGGGCCATTTGGTTTGGTCCATTGAAGACAAACAAGGCTGGGCTAAAAATTCAATAAATCTATGTTCTTGTTCCATAGCACCATACATTTATATTCTAAATCGTAATAATAACATACAATACTCACCAAAGAGAAGCAGTTACAGCTATCGCATTAGGGATGAATTACTTGAATGAATTTTGTAGAATACATTTTAAGTCAATAATTCTGTATGGCCCGTCAATGATGGGCCCGCATTTACAAATGGCACCAGACCATAAAAAGGTTACCTACTGCTGTATTAAAAGAAAGGATAGTTTAAGCAGGGTTGCCAACTCATGTATGAAAAGAAAGGATAGTTCAAGCAGGGTTGCCAACTCATGTATGAAAAGAAAGGAGTTTAAGCAGGGTTGCCAACTCATGTATGAAAAGAAAGGATAGTTCAAGCAGGGTTGCCAACTCATGTATGAAAAGAAAGGAGTTTAAGCAGGGTTGCCAACTCATGTATGAAAAGAAAGGATAGTTCAAGCAGGGTTGCCAACTCACATGTGCTATTTTGAGATAATGCACCACTGAAAATGCTAAAAATTTGGTAAGCAACGGACACTTGTCCATGTGTTGCCAGGGCCAGAGAGAGGAGCAAAGACTAGCATCACCGCTTACTTTCCATGCATGTCGTAAGAGACAACTAAGGAAGCTATGGGATGGAGTTGGCTGTCCCATCCAGGGTCAAAGTGACCCAAATCTGTGCTGAAGTCAGATGTGTCAAGCAGATAGGTGCAGATATTGCAGTAAACCATGACACAATGCAATCCGTTCTCCAGACTACATCCTGCCAATTTTCAGGAGTTTGATAACGAACCTAGAAGAAGAAGACATGGACACTAACAAAAGAACAAGAGAGAAAGCTTACTACGTGTGAAATGAGATGTCTAAGAAAAGCATCAAACAGAACAAGAAGAGATCATGTGAGAAATGAGGAGATTACAAGAACTGTTGGAATAATGTATTAAAATATATTGAAAAACAGAGACTTAATTGGTTCGGCTACTTCATGAGAAACCCTTATTGGCCAGCAGCAAGAACATACAACATCAAAATGGAAACAGCAAGATACAGAGGAAGATCTAGAAGAAATTGATTGAATGAGTTAAAACATTCTGAGACGTCACAATATTACTTCATATCAAGTGATCAACGTGGCACACAGCCCGAAAAAGAATTGTCACTCAATCTTGTGATGTCTTACAGAAAAAGCAGAGAAAAGACAATAGATAGATATGTTCGTCAAAAATCTAGCACAAGTGAAAACAGAAACTAGCCAGTTCATTGAAGAAATCCATAGTATCACACTCTGATCTGAGAATGAGGAAGTTCTCTCCTTCAAAATAGCATCCTTGTGAGTGTATACACTTGTTCAAGGGCTCCTGACACAGAAAGCAGCACTCCATGCATGAACTTTTTGAAGTGGCCGATTCCAAGACTCTTGACACTGAAGATAGCACTCCACGCATGGAATTTTTGGAGTGGACGATTCCAGGGCTCCTGAAGGTAGCACTCCATGCATGAACTTTTTGGAATGGTCCTTTACAGGGCTCCTGATACAGAAGGCAGAACTCCATGCAATCACTTTTTGGTAGCACTCCATGCATGATCTTTGTGGAATGGCTGACATATCATCTTCTTTTGCATTTATTCTCAAACACTGCAGGTTAGCTGGATGTAAATACCCGACATGTAAACAGACAGATATGACAGCAGACTTGGTGATCAGACAGATCTGACAGCACACTTGGTGATCAGACAGATCTGACAGCAGACTTGGTAAACAGACAGATCTGACAGCAGACTTGGTAAGCAGACAGATCTGACAGCAGACTTGGTAAGCAGACAAATCATGTATCTGATGGAATGTATGCCAATAATTCAGTAATATTCTGCTTGTAGTTACTATGACAAAGTACAATCTTTAAGGTCTTTTTCTGGATTCATTCTCAAACTCATGCAGATTATCAGGATCTAGTCTATAGAACAGAATGCACTGTGTCATGGACTACAGTTCAGCGGTCATATCTGTGGCTTTCAAAGCATTTCACATGTGTCCTTCTGTGACATACTCCTAGGTTACCAGGAATGCTAGACATGCTATCATTACAGATGGGTCAACAAGTTTGAAAGAAGAATGATGCAATCCTGCCCTACTGAACACATTTCTGACTTCCTGGATAGTATCTTCCAACCATTAGTGGAGCAGCTCTCTACATTCCTGAAAGATACTAACCATGCCCTGTCCATCTTTGCCTCTATTTCCCTGTCCCCTGCTCACACCTATCGTCTCTTTTTGCTGGACATCTGCTCCCTTTACACCTCCATACTACACTCTGAGGGTCTCAAGGCTGTGAAGTTCTTCCTCAATCAACACCCTTACCCCTCTGTGTCTACCACTACCCGTATCCAGATATTGCAGAAATGCAGTAAACCATGACACAATGCAATCCGTTCTCCGGACTACATCCTGCCAATTTTCAGGAGTTTGATAACGAACCTAGAAGAAGAAGACATGGACACTAACAAAAGAACAAGAGAGAAAGCTTACTACGTGTGAAATGAGATGTCTAAGAAAAGCATCAAACAGAACAAGAAGAGATCATGTGAGAAATGAGGAGATTACAAGAACTGTTGGAATAATGTATTAAAATATATTGAAAAACAGAGACTTAATTGGTTCGGCTACTTCATGAGAAACCCTTATTGGCCAGCAGCAAGAACATACATCAAAATGGAAACAGCAAGATACAGAGGAAGACCTAGAAGAAATTGATTGAAGGAGTTAAAACATTCTGACACGTCACAATATTACTTCATATCAAGTGATCAACGTGGCACACAGCCCGAAAAAAGAATTGTCACTCAATCTTGTGATGTCTTACAGAAAAAGCAGAGAAAAGACAATAGATAGATATGTTCGTCAAAAATCTAGCACAAGTGAAAACAGAAACTAGCCAGTTCATTGAAGAAATCCATAGTATCAAACTCTGATCGGAGAATGAGGAAGTTCTCTCCTTCAAAATAGCATCCTTGTGAGTGTATACACTTGTTCAAGGGCTCCTGACACTGAAGGTAGCACTCCATGGATGTTTTTTGGAGCGGTCCATGCCAGGGCTCCTAACACAGAAAGCAGCACTCCATGCATGAACTTTTTGAAGTGGCCGATTCCAAGACTCTTGACACTGAAGATAGCACTCCACGCATGGAATTTTTGGAGTGGCCGATTCCAGGGCTCCTGAAGGTAGCACTCCATGCATGAACTTTTTGGAATGGTCCTTTACAGGGCTCCTGATACAGAAGGCAGCACTCCATGCAATCACTTTTTGGTAGCACTCCATGTATGATCTTTGTGGAATGGCTGACATATCATCTTCTTTTGCATTTATTCTCAAACACTGCAGGTTAGCTGGATGTAAATACCCGACATGTAAACAGACAGATCTGACAGCAGACTTGGTGATCAGACAGATCTGACAGCAGACTTGGTGAGCAGACAGATCTGACAGCAGACTTGGTAAACAGACAGATATGACAGCAGACTTGGTAAACAGACAGATATGACAGCAGACTTGGTAAACAGACAGATCTGACAGAAGACTTGGTAAGTAGACAGATCTGACAGCAGACTTGGTAAACAGACAGATCTGACAGAAGACTTGGTAAGCAGACAGATCTGACAGCAGACTTGGTAAACAGACAGATCTGACAGCAGACTTGGTAAGCAGACAAATCATGTATCTGATGGAATGTATGCCAATAATTCAGTAATATTCTGCTTGTAGTTACTATGACAAAGTACAATCTTTAAGGTCTTTTTCTGGATTCATTCTCAAACTCATGCAGATTATCAGGATCTAGTCTATAGAACAGAATGCACTGTGTCATGGACTACAGTTCAGCGGTCATATCTGTGGCTTTCAAAGCATTTCACATGTGTCCTTCTGTGACATACTCCTAGGTTACCAGGAATGCTAGACATGCTATCATTACAGATGGGTCAACAAGTTTGAAAGAATAATGATGCAATCCTGCCCTACTGAACACATTTCTGACTTCCTGGATAGTATCTTCCAACCATTAGTGGAGCAGCTCCCTACATTCCTGAAAGATACTAAACATGCCCTGTCCATCTTTGCCTCTATTTCCCTGTCCCCTGCTCACACCTATCGTCTCTTTTTGCTGGACGTCTGCTCCCTTTACACCTCCATACTACACTCTGAGGGTTTCAAGGCTGTGAAGTTCTTCCTCAATCAACACCCTCACCCCTCTGTGTCTACCACTACCCGTATCCGTCTTGCAGAACTCATGCTCACTCTCAATTCCTTTGAGTTCGATGGACACTTCTTTGACCAAACCTTGGGCACTAAGATAGGGCCTAGCTATGCCTGCTTGTTCATGGACCACCTTGAGCACCAGGTATGGGAATCATATGGGGGCCCTTCCCATTGGTGTTCCATAGGTATATCGATGATGGGATCGGTTTCACTGACATATCGGAGGCTGACCTGGCACGCTTCATACAATTCATTACAATTTTCACCTGACCATCAAGTTAACATCGGAAATCTCCACCTCCCATGTGAACTTCCTGAATATATTCACCACTCTTTCTGTCTCAGCACATCGGTAAACTACGAACTCTACTCATCCCTCTGCCTGTTGGGAATCCCTTCCATTCTCCCAACTTCTTCATCTCCGGCACTTGAGTAGTTGCGAGAACGACTTTTCCAAGAAAGCCTACGAGATTACAGATTTCTTCCGCTGTCACCTATACCACAAGAGTCCTCAGGTCTGCCCTTCTTCGAGTGTGCAATCTCTCCCATCAGGACACCCTCTTGAACACTCGGAAGTCTTCCTCTTCTGACAGGGTCAAACTTGTTCTCACTTTCCACCCCCATAGCGCTGCCATTTGTCAGGTCCTGCCTCATCACCTTCCTCTTCTGCAGTCTGATCCCGAAATGTGGGAAGTGTTCTGTGACCTACCCCCCCTCTTGTTGCTTACAGACGTGACAAGAACCTGAGGGATCTTCTGCTTCAGCCTGATGTTCCTAATTATTTCGGCACCATCACCTGCAAACACAGCAAATACTACATCTGTGCCTATGTCACCAAGACCCAGTCTGTCACATTTGCTAAAGCCACCTTCACCATTGAGGATAGCTTCACATGTGTGTCCCGCATCATCATCTATGCCATCATAAACAAGCGTTGCGCCATGAAACTTGAAGGAGGCCCACAGACGGATTCTGTGAGCATCTGTATAGCATTAAAAACCATTTGGGTTATCCTGTAGATGTCCACTTCAATGGCATGGGCCATCAGGGTGTCCAGGACATTCAGGTTACAGCCATTAAGTCGTGTTTCTCTGACAACAGGACCTGTCTTGTGCTTGAGAACTGCTACATTTACCAATATGGCACACTTAAACCTGACAACATCAATGAGAGCCTGTCTCATGTATGATTCTAGTTGTTCCATAGTTTCTGTTTGTTTCGTGTCACATGTATGTAGTCATTTTTGTATATTCCTTGTCTGGTGTTGTTTCACCTCTTCTGGTCAATCTATATTACACATGCTAAGTGAACTTCCATATCCTTACTGTCCATTTTCTGTTGTATGTTTTAATTTTTGTCTAAGGCCTTTTGGTCAAAACATCGATTTGTGTGTGTTATTATGTGTGTCTTTAGTGATTAAAAATCACTATAGCCAAAAAATGCTGGGTTGATGGCTATGTCCTGAATAGGATACGCTACCAATTTAAAAAAAAAAAAATTTAAAAGAAAAACTTCATTACCCTATTCCTGTTGGATTCACCTGTTGGATTTCAGTTTTGCCCAGTAAGTACATATTATCGAACATTTTTTTCACGAAGAGTTAAAAAAAGAAGGTAAATAAGAATAAAACAATGAAAGTTACCTTTTCTCAGAGTTGTCCGATGTAAGAGTCTGACCTTCCACAAACATCCGAGCAAAGTGTTGCATGTTGGCAAATGGGGATTGAGACGTTTGTATCTGATTAGCAAGCGTTGAGCTGTTGTGTAAATTTGCGTACTGTTGGTTCAAGAAGGAATGATACATAGGGACGGAGGAAGGATGAGTGTCCTGCGTCATCAGCATTTGGGAGAGATGAGAGATGTTGCTTTGAAAGAATCTAGCAGTTGGATCTGAATGGGAGTTTGCTGCAGGCGGAGATGTTGTGGATGTTATGCAGCCACTTTGGTTGGAAAATGGGTACACTTGTCTTTGTGTAGAAGATAGTGCAGAGGATGGGGTTGATGATGGACTTGACGTAGCAGAAGGTAGTGTTGATGTCGTGAGTGTAAGTTTGGTAGCAAGTTCTTTGTTGAGGTCAATGGTGCTGGACATAACTGTCTGGACAGTTGGAGAACTTGATTTTGACCACTGATTTGGGGTTTGTGTGCAAGGATTTGTGATGGATGCTGGTGAGTCTTTGCCTACTTTGGATAGATTCTCCATGCTATCGTATTTACGAAGAATCTTATCTTTCAAATGGGATACAGCTGTTGCATGGACATCGTCCTTTGTGTTTGTAAATTTCTGGTCAGTGGTGACATTATGTTGACTAGATGAGTTCACAGGAGAAAAAGGATTTGCAGACCCACTGTACTGGTCAGTAGTGGATGCGAACTGAAGGGAAGGAGTTTGAAACGATGATGAGGAAGAGGTTAATGTTGTAGGAACGGCAGTCATTAATCCAGGAAAGTTTGCGTTTTGGGAAGCGAGGAAAGGATGTCGGAACAGTTGTGATTGAACATTGTTAGGCGTGGTACAAGCCATATTTGAAGGCAATGTCCAAGGAAAGCTGGCTGGAACGCTGACTGCTGGTGTTACTAGAGATGTTGGCAAACGAGGAGATGCTTGTCTAGCTGTGCTGCCACCATTCATCAAGTGAGCCAACAAGTTAGGATGAGCTTCCCTAGCTGAAAGCTTTGGTCTGTCACTGTTTGGTGATGGTGTTGAGCTGCTGGTGACTGCTGGATTAAGAACCTCAGCATATGGAGACTTTCTCTCCGTCTTCACATCAGAAACATCAATTTTCAGTCCGTTCTCATCCTCCTCTGCACAATCATCTTCTTCCATCTTTTCTTCTTTTATTCCCAAATTGTCATACCTATCTTCATCTTTCAGCCCAGTTGTTTGATATTCTCGTGGACTGATTGAAGTCGAATCCGGTTGGATTTTATCCTTACGGAACTTGTCAAATTTCTTATGGCCAAAGAAATCAATTGAAGAGTCTTCCCCAACTGGAGATCCTCTTAAAGAGCTGCTCCGTGAGCTGGTAGTGGTGGTGACTTCAGGACTAGGGGCTTTAGATCTAACTACAGGGGCCAGGGTCTCCATAATAGGGCTAGAACTGTTAGCCGAGACGCATCCAGAAGACTTTTGATCATGGCAACTGTTTTTCTGTTCCGGTAAAGTTCCTATGTTGGGTACAGATGAAGTAACTAGATGAAAATGAGAAGGCTGGGGAGTAGCCGGGATGACCAAGCTACTTGGCTCACTTATGTCTGACTGCACAGAATTAATTTTCTGGGTTTCCAGCTTCTGAACTTCCAAACTCTCCTTTAAAATGATCTCTGGACTTCTATTTTGTCTATTCACTGAAATAGCATTAAAATCCCTCTGAAGGTTCTCCTGGGAAATCTCTCGGGATACACAGCTAGGAACTTCCCAGTCTCCTCGAGACCTTGAATTCATAGGACGACCTACATCTTCTCTGGAACGTTGCACTATATTAACAGAGATAGGGGGAGCCATTCCCATAGACATAGTAGCCTGCGGATGCCACAGACCAGAATGTTTGGTTGTAGTCTCCTGGCTCAGCTGAATGCCATAGACAGAACCATCTGGCATAATGTGCTGAGGACATAGAAAATCAGATATTAGATTCCACAATATGAATATTGAACATAAAACAACATATGGTATGCTCATGTTATTAATAAATTACTGAACTGACATAGAACACTAGACCAGTTGTTATCAAAGTGGATCAGTCCTGTCTCCCCTGGTGATCCCACAGAGAAATACACATTGGAAGAAGAGAGGGGCAGACTCGTTTAAGGGTGGGATCACAGAAAAATGACTATTTGAATTATATTTAATCTTTGGTTCTCAAACTCCTGCAGATTCACAGGATGTAGTCTGGAATACATTATATTATGATTTACAGCATGACTGCGATATCTATGCCATTCTTGACCTGACACAAGGCTTGTGGGTTAATTTGACCCTCTAAGACAGGAGTTCTCAACCCGGTGCTCTCATAAGGGCATGTGTTCGCGTCATACTTGTTAAAAAGTGCTTGTGAGCACTAACAATTACATGTAGGCTGTGCTCACCATCTGAAAAGTCTGAGAATCCCTGTTCCAAGGGGAGAATCACATGTCAAATAAGGAACCACTGATCTAGATGGACAAATGCGGTGGGTTGGTGTTAAGCCTCTACTAACTGATGCATGCTGACAGTTCTAGTGTTATACTGATTAAATAATTATCTCATTCTGCTTCTTCTGTCTCTAATGTTACTTGGACAATATTTTCTACTAAATGTTATCCATTGCAGGATAGCTGGATTGATTATCAATTACAGTGGTCAATTCATCAGGTGGTCACTGAATCTCCTTTATGCCCAGGGCAATAGACACATGGAAGATTTAAATTGATTATAGATTATTAGCTCACACCAACTGTTTCAGAGTTCCAATGTATGGACTTCTTCTTCTTTAGCATTCATTCTCAAACTCCCTCTGGATATCTCTTGTAGCAGGACCATGATCCTACTAGATTTCCAGCAGGATGTAGTCCAGAGAATGGAAAATGTGTTGTGTCGCCGTTTTATTTGTGCCAATGGCCCGACACATCCGTCTTCGGCAGACAATGTATGGACTGATAATCTTCTTCTTTTGGTCCATGGCATGTGGTGTTGGTTATCATGGCTTTCCACAGCTAATCTGTTTCGAGTTGCTGTCAATCATTTTAGATACCAACATCCTTCTATGCCACATTGTCTGGTTGTATAGCATCTTCTCTTTTGGTCTTGTCTCATCCCTTTTGTTCTTCAAGTTGTCTGTTCTCACGATATGTTCTATTTTTCCTCTTCTCGTGATGTGTCCAAAAATTGTGGACTATTTATTTCTGAAATGGGAAAGCAGCTCTCTTTTTGAATTAACTCCTTCCAAGACATCTTCATTATGCTTGATACCTGTCCATGATGTTCTTCTATAAAAACCACATCTCTGCTGCATCCATATAATTTTTCACTATTTTGCTAATTGATTCACTTCCATACATCAGAATTGGTTCTATATAGCTTCTCTTGTGCATTTCAATTGACCGGGATATATTAAATAGGTTGTTCTTCATTCGGACTGAGAATCCATCACAATAATTGACATAGTAAACAGTATCAGCTTCTATGACAGAGAGGGTAATGAGATTCAAAAATACATAAAAATTCATACAAAACATTACATACAAATACTGGCACATAACAATACATACAAATACATACGAATAGTAAAACCCATAACTATAATTGTATACATTGAAGACATCAGCACTAAAAGCCATCCCAACCCCTCTGTTATCCATTCCTTGATCTTATCAATGCAGGATTTACTCCTTCCACCGTCAACTGTTTCTCACAAAATAATTTTAGAAAGGGAACAACGTTTCATTACAACTCTAAACAATGGCAGCTTATGCGAACTCACTACCATCAACTGTGGTTCATAACAACCTGTTATGTGTTCAAAATAAGTGTTGGGCTAAAAGGCACAGTTATTGCAGCATCAGTGTAAACCATAAAAAGAGCTGAAAGAGGGGTAGGTAGAGTATTAGCTTCACTGCAATCAGGTTTCCTCATATGTACTCCGTCCTTCTCAATGCAGCAACATGTCACCTGTCAAGAATATCACTCATAGTATTGAACTTTGTAGCTTCAAGTGATTATCAACAGGATCTCAGAAAAAACATTCAATTTGTAAATAAGATGTTACGAATCGAACTTGCAACCCCTTGAGCACAAGGCAAATGACTTTGCCACTATAGATACCTGCATATGTAAAACCAACACAATATAAACACAAATTTTTAAAAATTTGGACAACTGTAAGAGTTATGGCAATGCAATTATAGGACACATGAACGGCCATGTGTTGCCAGGCCCAACTAAGGAGGTCTTGGAGATCAGAGTTGGCAGTCCCATATATGGTCAAAGTGACCCAATAGGCATGCTGAAGTCAGATGTGTCGGACCTAAGGCACAGATATTGCAGCTATGCTGCAAACACTGACACAATGCATTTCGTTCTCTGGAGAACATTCTGCTAATCTGCAGGAGTTTGTGAAAAAATGTAGGAGGACACAGCGATAGAATCTTCTATACTAGTACTCACTCCTGGCTATTAGAATGTAATATGGAGAATAGATTGTACTAGGTCAAGAAGCACAGCATGGCAGTGATATCTGTGCTATTTGACCTCAGACATTCACAACAACTAGCTGGATTATGAGAACTTCTTCAGCGTTTATTCTCAAACTCCTGTTAACATGTCTTAAAGGAATGTCACTAATATACAGACCTGAGGATCAAGTCATGGCCCACTCCAATCAGTGTTGAAGAGAAACTGTATGGAACAGAGGAAACTTTAAAACTGACAGCAACCTATATCATAGAATCCGTGTCCCAACCTGACTGAGTAATGATCTATATCATAGAATCCGTGTCCCAACCTGACTGAGTAATGATCTATATCATAGAATCCGAGTTCCAACCTCACTGAGTAATGATCTATATCATAGAATCAGAGTCCCAACCTGACTGAGTAATGATCTATATCATAGAATCAGAGTCCCAACCTGACTGAGTAATGATCTATATCATAGAATCCGTGTCCCAACCTGACTGAGTAATGATCTATATCATAGAATCTAGAATCCCAACCTGACTGAGTAATGATCTATATCATAGAATCCGTGTCCCAACCTGACTGAGTAATGATCTATATCATAGAATCCGTGTCCCAACCTGACTGAGTAATGATCTATATCATAGAATCCGTGTCCCAACCTGACTGAGTAATGATCTATATCATAGAATCAGAGTCCCAACCTGACTGAGTAATGATCTATATCATAGAATCAGAGTCCCAACCTGACTGAGTAATGATCTATATCATAGAATCCGTGTCCCAACCTGACTGAGTAATGATCTATATCATAGAATCCGTGTCCCAACCTGACTGAGTAATGATCTATATCATAGAATCTAGAGTCCCAACCTGACTGAGTAATGATCTATATCATAGAATCAGAGTCCTAACCTGACTGAGTAATGATCTATATCATAGAATCCGTGTCCCAACCTGACTGAGTAATGATCTATATCATAGAATCCGTGTCCCAACCTGACTGAGTAATGATCTATATCATAGAATCCGTGTCCCAACCTGACTGAGTAATGATCTATATCATAGAATCAGAGTCCCAACCTGACTGAGTAATGATCTATATCATAGAATCAGAGTCCCAACCTGACTGAGTAATGATCTATATCATAGAATCAGAGTCCCAACCTGACTGAGTAATGATCTATATCATAGAATCTAGAGTCCCAACCTGACTGAGTAATGATCTATATCATAGAATCCGTGTCCTAACCTGACTGAGTAATGATCTATATCATAGAATCCGTGTCCCAACCTGACTGAGTAATGATCTATATCATAGAATCCGTGTCCCAACCTGACTGAGTAATGATCTATATCATAGAATCCGTGTCCCAACCTGACTGAGTAATGATCTATATCATAGAATCCGTGTCCCAACCTGACTGAGTAATGATCTATATCATAGAATCCGTGTCCCAACCTGACTGAGTGATGATCGTCAAAGAAGAAACTCCTGCTAGATCTTTCCTTAGTAGGATTATGTTCCTACTAGATTTCCAGCAGGATTTAGTCCAGAGAATGGAAATGCACTGTGCTGCTGTTTTATTTGTGCCAATAGTTCAACACATCTGTCTTCGGCAAAGATTCTTGATTACGAAGATTGCAGCATTGAAGGATGCGGCAAAGATTATGAGAACATACACAGAAGAAGAAGAAGCTAATAAGTTATGCTGATTTCCCATATGGGAATAGACAAGATGAGACTAGTCATTCACTCACTTTCATCACTGGAAGTCCTTCAGCTTCAGAGCTATTGTCTAATTCTGATCTTCCCCGAATGTAAGGCAGAGATCGTTCAACCATGGACGGCTGTTTATGTTTGTGAATGCCAACGCTTGCTCCGACACTTCCCCGTCTCATTTCTGCGGACAAATAGTGACTGCTATCGGGAGACATTTGAGAATCACTGTCCTGTCCATGTTCAGTTGCAAGCATTCGGCGCTGCAGGGACATTCGTGCAGCTCTGCCTTCACTGTTAAGATGAAAACTATAGCATCTCGGTCGCATGTTGGCATAATCGTCCTGTGTGAATGATCCTGACCGTGACCTGTACAGAAGAAACAAATTGTCAAATGTATGGGCTAAATATTTACAATATGCACTTATTGTAGCACGACTCACTTATATGTTCGTTATGTTTTGTTGTGTATGTAGTCTTGATAAAAGTCTTTTGATCAAAACATCAATGTGTGTGTCTTATTATGTGTATTTCCAGTGATTAGTAAAACTCCATTATCCTGTTCCAGGCTGTGCTGTCAAATATTTACATCAGTGCATCATCATCAAGTGAAATCTCCGCAATGAAGATTTGTTGCAACGGACCTACAGCATCCCGTCCTTGCCTTTGTGGTGCACTTTGCTAGAGTGTAACCTTTCCATCTCATGATGTTAGTCTCCCACTTGTTTCTCTGCTTATCTCTTGCTTACTTCCTCTCAACTTTACCCTCAAGTAAGGTATTCAACAAGATCTTCCTACAAATACTTTATTTGTTTGATCTTTATTTCCTTTAATAGTTCTTTTTTTTTATATGAAGCATTGTTAGGATCTCTTTTTTTGTTTTCTTCTCTTCCCATGAAATTCTCCTTATTCTTCTATATATCTACATTTCATAGGCATTAATTCGATCATAATTTGTCTGTCTTAATTTAACTTGTTTGCTCATTGTCCATTTTTCTGAGCCATTCTGACCTATATAGAAAAGATGTAGTATTTTATAATTCTCATTTTCAGCTTGGTTGTAAATTGTTTAGATGTCAATATTTTTCTCAATTCATTGATACTACTTTTAGCCATACCTATTCTCCTTTTTAATTTCTATCAGTGAATTAAAAAAATAAAGTCCTCTCTTTAAAAAAAATGTCAGTCCTTTTTAAAAAATCTGTGCACCAAAAAAATATTATTTAAAAGAACATAACAGTTGTATTTCTAAAATATGTTTGTCATGGTTAGTTCTAAGTTTTGGCCAGACAGATATGTGCACATGTGGAGAAGACTAGTAGACAGTAAAACATGTGCTCGAAAACTGTTGTCTTCATGAAAGCAATAGAGCAGAAATGTAGCAAGTTTCCCTCCTTAATCTGAGTGTCCAACATATTTATTATCTCGTCCAGCCATCTTATCTCTAGTATTCTTTGTTGTTGTTCGTCCATCACATGATGATGATGACCATTTGTTACATAACTTTATGAAATTCAGTTAGAGTTATATGAGTTCGTAGATGGCTGATAAGAAATATTCTGGCCTCAAATGTCCTTGGACAGTTTGGAATTGGGATACTCACTATAGATGGCTGTGGTCTACCCATGACTTTCTAGCTACTCTCTGCTGTGGAGATGTTGCTTTTCAAAAGATGCTGCACCTTTTTTTGACTGTAGAGCGCCATGTAGCACTATTTTGTGCAATGAAAATGACTTTAACTAATAATTTTTAAGCAGCTAAGATGTCTGTAGTTTATGCTGTGGAGTGTTGTGTTATTTTAGAGTTTTTCTAACCATACAACCATCTAGACTAGGCATATCTTCTTCTTCTTCGACGTTCATTCTCAAACTCCCTCTGGCTCTCTCGTGTAGCAGGACTATAATCCTACTTGATTTCCAGTAGAATGTAGTCCAGAGAATGGAAATGCATTGTGTCACAATTTTATTTGTGCCAATGGCCCAAAACATCCATCTTCAGTTGAACCATGTTTATATCTAACTCTTATAAAAAATATTCGTTGTTAGCCATGTGCTTAAGAAATAAGTACGGTAGGTTGGTTTACAGACATTACAATAGGCTGATTTACAGATAATAGAACAGGGACCAAACCCGAAATAAAGGAATGACGAAAACGGATGTGCTGGACCTCGGACGTCCTGACCACAAGTGGCCAACCGGGGTGCAAATAATCACAGTTCTACTGTGGAACTTGCAGCACAACGTACTTCACGCTCCCCGGCGGAAATCACATGAAATATTCGTTGTTGTTATATGAGAGCGAACGCAGAAGAAGAAGATAATAGAACAAATTGGAAAGCTCACCTAGATTTTGGAGATCCAGGTGAAGATACTGCACGAACTGCCGCCAGAATAGCTTCCGTACCAGCCAATGGACTTGTCCGAGTTACAATAGTGGAAGGGTGTCCCATAATGCCATCTGGAAGTGCAATTGGTGCAAAACTGGAACTAGATGGCACATGATGTAAGCTGCTTCCTTCCTCTTGAATTGGAGAGCTAGTGGCTGAGTTTGGCATAGACGGGGGCAGAGAGTCTCCTCGCTTGTTGCTTCTGGTCTCTAGTCTATCACTCAATCTGCAAAACAATGACATGTCACCTTACTTGAAACATCCTATATAATATTTTGCATGCAAAACTGTTCTAAAAGCTATGTCCTATATGTCAAATGAATATTTAACAAAAGCTTAAATGCAGTTATACAACAAAAAAGTTCAGTACAGGGTGATCAAGATAAAAGTAGCCAAATTGATGGAAAGCTACTAAACAATGTGGTTACTTGATCTCAGCCCTTAGTATAAGCAAGTAAAAAAATCATGCATTCATTCTGAATGATTTTACTGAACCTCATGCTCCCTTACTGAACCTCATGCTCGCTTACCAAACATTACGCTCCTTTACTGAACCTCATGATCTCTTAGAGAACATCATGTTCCCTTACTGAATCTCACCCTCTCTTACTAAATCTCATGTTCCCTTACTGAATCTCACCCTCTCTTACTAAATCTCATGTTCCCTTACTGAATCTCACCCTCTCTTACTAAATCTCATGTTCCCTTACTGAATCTCACCCTCTCTTACTAAATCTCATGTTCCCTTACTGAATCTCACCCTCTCTTACTAAATCTCATGTTCCCTTACTGAATCTCACGCTTGTACTGAATCTCACGCTCTCTTGCTGAATCTTATGCTCTCTTTCCGAATCTCACGATCTTACTGAACCCCATTCTCTCCAATTAAACCTTAAAACTCTCTTACTGAGGCTTAGTCTACCGTACTGAGATTCAAGCTTAGATGAGCAGATGTTTAGTTTAGTTGTACTTTCTGTGCTCATTCTCAATCTGGCTTACTAAATCTCCCAACTCTAACTGAATTTCAAACTCTCTGACTTTTCCCCTTTAAAAGTCAAACCTCATATGTAAACCTCAATATTAACAAGCCCCTGCTCCTCCTTTTCCTGCACCCATGGCACCATTTAATCAATTATTCTGTTGTCTAGCCCTACCTGTATACATGCCAGCCACTTTAACTCTGCCTATCCCCCCCCTCCAACCCTATTACCAGAAGACACACTGACCTTTGCCCCATATTCCTCCCAGATATAATTAAAACAAAAATACTGGTTGCAGCCAGTTGTTAGTGGTGTGGAAACCTAGGAACCAAATGTTTATTTCTATGTTAGCAGTGATGTAATGTAATCAGTCTGAAATACCATGTTTTTGTTGCTATTTATTTTTCCTTCCTGGCCTTTAATCCATCCTTGAAGGTAACAATGAGTAAAGGTTAGCCAGGTAAAAGTTAAGAAGGATAGGCCAAATAATATATATATATATATATATATATATATATATATATATATATATATATATATATATATATATATATATATATATATTCATAATTTTCCATAAACAAGTATGAAAAACAGTGGGGACTTGCTGTTTGTTAATTCATGTTTTCCTGTCAGGAACACAAGGAAAATTGTCAGCTGTGGTGTTGTTGTATTAGAATTGCCAGAATCCCCAAGAATTGCCAGCGATTAGCTCTTACTTCCTATGTGCAATGGGATGGTTTCTCCAGAACTTTATTTCATACTCAGAAGATTAACTCTCAGTGTTGTATGATGTAACTCTCAGTGTTGTATGATGAGGCGGCTTCTCGTTTTAAGTTATACATTTTCTCTGCTGGGCTGCTGTCAGTGTCCATGTCTGGCATTCTTAGCAGGGTGTTGGCACAAAAATACTGTCTATCATCTGTCTCTAAATTTTCATCTTGATCTTTGGTTTGAGCAGTAACCGTGATAGCTGGTATGTCACTATGTTTGCTTTCTGGTATCTTGTCTCAATCTCTAATTTTCCGTTGGTTCCTCAAGAGCTGTATTTGTCTTACTCATAAGACTTAACTTTCAGCTGTGTATGCAATGCTTTGAGAAGAGGTCTCTTATTTGGTGATGGTATGTTTTAGGGGTAATCTACCTTTCTGCATAATGCAGAGTTGGGGGGTGGGGGGGGGTGGTCTTGGTCCCAATTTCCCTGCCAAGCATCCCCCCCCTGTCAGGTATCAATAGCAACCCAACCCTGGTCACTGGTGTGGGTTAAGCAACCAGCTTTGTATTCCACACTATCCAATCAATGAGGCTCTCTAATTATGCTGGGCTAACATGTTTGTCTGAACCTGGGTTCTCCCAGGGAATCATATTGTCCTGCACAGATGTGTTTTTCACCACACTTCCATTGTACACACTGGCATCTAGGACCAAGATCAGAAGATTGTAGCTCATTTGGCTCCACCAGCATGATGTCAATGCTGGGTACTCTGAATGTTGCACCACAAAGGTATATGTAACTGTACAGATGACATGCTATGAGGCTTCCAGAAGAGGAACGCCTCACTATATTGCCATGTCATTTACTGAGAGTTTACTGTTGTATAATAATTGATTTGATAGGACAAATAGTCAGACCTTGACCATGCAGTAATTGTGGTATCTTCTTCTTCAGCATTCATTCTCAAACTCCAGCTGGATCTCTCTTGTAACACAACAAATGGTAATACTAGATTTCCAGCAGGATGTATTCCAGAGAATGGAAATGCGCTGCTGTCGCTGTTTTATTTGCGCCAATGGCCTTATACATCCATCTTCGGCGGGTAATGGTGGTATAACTTCTGGCAGATATATGTGACATGATGACTTCAACTTTGAGCTGCCATATTATTTTATGGTCGTATGTTCTGATATAACCTACATTTTCCGATGTCAGTGATTGAGAAGATGTGCTGCACCCCAAAGACGTTTTAACTGGCTATCCATCATCTTTCAGCTGTAGTACATCTTATAGGGATTTTCTCACTGTAGTGATTAAGCAATTCGCTTTATGCTCAAGATGTTGCGGGTTCGAATCCTGCTCGCGACATCTTGTTTATAAATCAATTTTTTTTTCTGATATTCATGGGGATTATCAGTTGGAAGCTATTGATGCTATTCTTAGTAGGGTGCATACCATTTCGCTGTGAGGGATAGAGTACATATGGGATAACCTGTGTGCACTGAAGTCAATCCTCTATACCTTCAGATGTAGTTATTAGTGGTTTAAAAAAAAAATATGTCCAAACCAACAAAACAGACCAAAAAAAAACCAACACAGCGGATAAGGGGTCATCTTCACATATCACAAAGATATCAATCAGGACATTTCATTATCACTCTTCTTCTTACGTGTTTGTTCTCACTCTCCTGCAGATTAGCAGGATGTAGTCCGGAGAACTGAATGCACTGTGTTATGATTTTCAGCTTAGTTGCGATTTCTATCTTTCAGGGTGATGAATTTAACTTAAACATAGCTTCTGGGTATTTTTTTACCCTCTATGGGATGCAAAAGATACACCCAGAAACCTCTTTAGCCACATCTTAAGACATGCATAGCAGGTAAGTGCCATTATTGCTCCCAGGCATCACTTAGTGATTTCCTTATTCAGATTTGCCCGGTTCTGTGTCAGAAACCAGATATGTCGGGCCATTGACGCAAAGCCATTGGCAGGATTTCTACATCCTGCTGGAAATCTAGTAGGACCATTGCCCTGCTGTAAGAAATATCCAGTGGGAGTTTTAGAACGAATGAAAAAAAAAAAATTGAAGCAGAAATTGCAGGAAAATAAAATAATACATCAAGGTTTCTCACCTGTTGGCCATTTTATTGATATAGTCCCTATCTAGAGTATAACGTCGTCGATTGCCTTCTTCAATAGTGTGCAATCTCGGACGTGTCAGTGTGTCACGGTCCAGTGTGTTGCATCTACGACGGGGCTGCTCTGACATCATGCCATAAAACCCCGACATGTCTTCACGGAAAAATGTCCCATAGGGTGTTCTCAGCACAACCTGAGATGAGATAAGATATTATCTTTCTTATGATATACAAACATATTCAAAGATAACATAATTATTGTTGTTATGTAGTGTTGCAAACAGTAACGAGAACCTAATCTTTTCTACAAGATACTTTCACTTACAGCACTGCATTTTGGGAACAGGTGTCCTCTATCTTTGATTCCTGTATTCTTTGTCGGAATGATGCTGCAGTGGTTCCTAGGTCACTATGTACCGCAGGTGGGTTGTTATTGAAAGTTCTGTACTAATGTAATTTTTTTAGTGCAGAGCTGCTAGCAATGTAGACAACTTGGAGGCCAATCTTGGTCCACCTCTTACGTATAATTTACCAAGAGCATAGACTGTATCATTCCTTGTTCTCTTAGCACCCAGTGGTGGATCAATGCCACTTGAGGCAAATCAATGTGCCCTAAGGTGGTTTATGCACGATGTAGTAGTTCAATGCCCCCTGTAGCAGATCATTGCACTTTATGGCAGATCATTGCACTTTGCGGAAGATCACTGTACTCTGTGACAGATCAATGCCCCCCTGAGGCAGATCATTGCACTTTGTGGAAAATCAATGTACTCTGTGGCAGCTCAATGCCCCCTGAGGCAGATCATTGCATTCAGAATCATAACTTATTTGAACATAGTCAAGTTCATATTTAAGAATGAATAAATACAGAAATAGATAACTGACCTGATGACCTGACGCATCTAATGGCAAACGTTGACCAATGACAATGCCACCACCATCAGTTTCACCACTATAACCGGAGGTCATTGTCATGTTGGATGTTTCAGACAAGGTTGGTGATGACCGGCTTGATCTACGAGCAGATAGAGAAAAAAACTAATCATTATATACAGACACTTATATTTAGATCAGTATTTCTCACAATGAATAATAGGGCATTTCAATGAACGGAAGACTTAAGGGGTGATATGTTGGACGGGGGAATAGAAGAGATAAAAGTGTTAGAAAACACAGAATCAATTTAGGGGCATTCAATAATATTGAAGCTACTTGCTTACGGTGTAACATCATTGCACTCCAGGTAGATCCTTTGATGTTCAGTCTTCCCTAGCAGATGACAAAGGGTAGGCATATTGATGATGTCTGTGGCACTCTGGTTAAATATTCTGCTCTCTCTGCAGGAGTTGCAGTTCTACTACCACAGTCTGTCAGCTCTCTCATTACCATAAACACCAGAGTGTCCTGGGCAGTAAATTCATGTGATGCACTGGAGGTTTGGATGTAGCTTATAGTTGCCATCCATTCACATCAGCAATATTTTTAATACTTTTGTGCAACATGGACTGGGAGTCCGATACAATAACTGCTAGAGGTTCCAGAGATCCATTTGAAAGCAGCAGTGGCAGCCCTAACTTTCATCCTCATACTGGATGTAGCTATTCTGTATGATCCACTGTTCTTTACAATGACTGTACCATGTTAGCTGGCTGTGAAGCCTCAGCCAGACTTCATACAGAGATGCAATGATTTATCATGATAGCTGGCTGTGAAGCCTCAGCCAGACTTCATACACAGATGAACTTATTTATCGATGAACACAATATTATCATTTCCATAGTTATCAGTAATAAGTTGATCTTCTTCTTCTTCAGCGTTCATTCTCAAACTCCGGCTGGATTTCCCTTGTAGCAGGACCATTGTCCTACTAGATTTCCAGCAGGATGTAGTTCAGAGAATGGAAATGCGTAGTGTCACCATTTTATTTGCGCCAATGGCCCGACACATCCGTCTTCGGAGGTAATCAGTTGATGAAATCTCTAGGTTTGCTTTTCCATTTGTCCACTCTCTACATTCTTTTACAAGAGTGATATTTCTTTGTGAAAGGCCTGTCATGGTCTGATTGGATGTCATTGTTCTCCTTTTTGTAAATATCCAGACTGTGGTTACCTCTTCTACAGTCCTTTCTTCAGCATTAATTCTCAAACTCCCACTGGATATCTCTTGTATCAGAACCATGGTCCTATTAGAGTTCCAGAAGAATGTAGTCCAGAGAATGGAAATGCGTTGTGTCGCCGTTTTATTTGTGCCAATGGCCCGACACATCCGTCTTCGGCGGATACAGTCCTTTCAGTTTGCATCATCCTTGACATGCTGCTCTTAAATCTTGCTCCCCTTATGTCTTTGATATTCTTGTGGAGTAGGCGTCTCTGGTCTGCAGTGATACACACACGTTTTAGTTTAAGAAAAGAGCATGCAGAGAATGTAGTGAGAAGAGCCGAGCATATGTCTCATTTTCACGATGGGAGTATCCCCGGTGCAGTCGAGGGCTATCCACATTGAAACTACGTGCTACTTTGTAAATAAAGGAAGGAAGACAGGTTGTGCAATTTTATTAACAGAAAACAAACTCTAGTTGAAGTCAGGATCCTGCTATGTTTATTTAAAGCGGTGGCAATGGGTATCCATGGCCATGTCTATAGTAATTCATTACAGGTCAAGCATGAGTGATCATGGTTAGTTTTTAGCTTGGTAATCAAAGCGTCAAATCCGAAACGGATCTTAATCAACAATATAAGAAAAACGCAATCTTCTTTTTTTTGGCCACTTCATGAGACAGGCAGGTTTAGAGAACATAGTCACAACAGGCAAAATTAAAGGCAACAGAGACAGAGGGCGACAAAGTGAGAAAATATTAGACAGTTTGACAGCCTGGCACGGCAAGGAAACAACAACGACCTTGATACATAATACTGTGGACAGAGAGCTATGGAGAGCCATGACCGCCTATGCCAGCCGGCATGGCACCTGATGATGATGATGAATCAACGTGTAAGTATGAGAACCAGATCTATTGTACAGATGGTATATTATTAGCGATATGGTTTTAGACATCCACTATCCAGTTAAAGTGGTAAAACGTATTAGTTATCAATGCCGAAATTGAGTCATTGCCGCAAATATAACGACAGCACAATGAATTTTCGTTCTCTGTACTACACCCTGCTGGAAATCTGATTGGATTGGTACATGTCTTTGGTCAAAGACCAAATTAAAAATTTCAGCAAATAATAAGGTACTTGAATTCTGACCTGGTACTAAGTGAATCTTGAAAATCCATATCAGAATCATCTGTATTCTGCCGTTCCTTTCTATCATGATTTGATCGCTGTCCTGCTGCAAGGAGAAAACAAATTTGAAAAGGATTTTTAAAACGAATGATAAGAAATTAAATAATGATATTTATTACCCATCATTAGTGGGGGTATGTCACATACAGAAAGAGATTATGTAGAGGAAAAATATCAAGTCACACTAAAAGTAAAATGAAATTATGAATGAGGTTACGAAGATGTGGAGTGTGGGCGAAAGAATAGATGTGGAGTGAGGTAAAAAAAAGAAATAGGAGATGGAGTGAGGCCAAAGGAAAGGTGTAGAGTGAGACTTGAAGGGCGAGTGGGCAAATGGTCATGTGATAAGTGAGACCAATGAAGAAATGTTAGTAAGAAGACCAATGAGGAAATGTTAGTAAGAAGACCAATGAAGAAATGTTAGTAAGAAGACCAATGAGGAAATGATGCAAGTTAATAAATAAGATATTGAGGTGTGTTTAGCAGTAACTTTTGCAAATAGAAGACCTACTGACCTACCAACAGAATTAAATCAAGCCTTTTGGGTCATGCTTTCATTTATTCCCATGCATTCCGTTGCTCAGTGTTGGAAGACGATAGCCACGTGGCACAAAGTATATAATTAGTGATCAACGAAAATCACAGCAATGGTCAAAAATATAATGTAAAAACTCTGATTCTGCTTTGTGTGGATTCTGCTGTTAGGTCTTATTTGGTGATTGGTTGCTGTGTGGTGTGTCAAACACCTGAGGACAGGACACAACAGACTGAATAAACACATTTGCAGGGTACGACTGTGTACCCCACCACTGTGCACTTTAGAACAGATGAACAGACTTCTCAGCACATTCTGCAGAACTGTCCCCAGTATGAACAATTAAGGGAGATGTCTGGCCCAATGGTGCAGCCCTGCAAGCAAATATAGATGGAACAAAAGAATAGCTTCAGACAATGGTGGAGTTCATTCATAAGAATTGTCTAATGGTGTAGAAATCAAGTAGTGAACATAAGACTTGTTTGACAGTGTAGACATCAAGTAGTGAACATAAGACTTGTTTGACAGTGTAGACATCAAGTAGTGAACATAAGACTTGTTTGACAGTGTAGACATCAAGTAGTGATCTTCTGTGCCAAAATAAAGAATACTAAGAAGCAAATAAAAAAGCAGGGAATCCCCCACCCCTTCAATTTTTTAATGATGTCCTCCTTCCCTCAATGTATTAAAATTCCAAGGCAACAAACTTTAACCCCCCCCCTCCTTTTTCCACTCAGCGAAAGACATATCTGCAGCCTTGAGATGATAAGTGACTCAAATTAGGTGAAGCTCAATGAGAAGACTAATAAGGAAATTAGTGAGAATACTGCCGGTGTGTTGTCAGACCCGAGAGGGGAGCAAAGAATAGCAACGCTGTTTACTTTACATGCATGTCGTAGGAGGCGACTAAGGAGGTTATAGGATGGAGTTGGCTGTCTCATTCCATATAGGGTCAAAGTGACCGACAGCCATATTGAAGTCAGAATGAAAGGCGTAATGCTGTAAACCATGATTCAACACATTCCGTTCTTTGGACTACATCCTGCTAATCTGCAGGAGTTTGAGAACGAATGCAGAAGAAGTGAGAATAATGAAGAGATGATGGATGAGACCAATGCTTAACAGTTCATAAAAACAGACTTGATCAGCATTTCTTCTTCTTCTTCTGCGTTCATTCTCAAACTCCAACTGGATCTAGCTGGATCATGGTCCTGCTAGATTTCCAGCAGGATGTAGTCCAGAAAATGGAAATGCGTTGTGTCACCGTTTTATTTGCGCCAATGGCCCGACACATCCGTCTTCGGCGGGATCAGCATTTCAACCAAAAGGCCTTTATAAGAACGGAACAAAAAAGCAAACAGTAGACAAAAAATTTATTAATGAAAAATAATACTGTTATCAACAGAGACACTAGAACTTTTCTCTGTGGGTTTTCTGTCCAGCATATCGGACAGAAATAGATATAGGACAAAGCAGTACTGTTACCTCACAGATATGTGGACAATGCTAAAGTCGGATGTGTCAGCCAGTGGCACAAACAAAATAGCAGTGCATTTTCATTCTCTGGACTACACGCTGCTGGAAATCTAGTAGGACTATTGTCCTGCTATGAGAGAGATCAGGTGGGAGTTATGGTAAAGAACGAATAAAGATATATGGATCATACAGTACTGTTAGCTGAAAGTGAAGTAAGGATTTATAGAGCAAATAAACAATCTCAGATTACCAATGTATGATGCAACTATCCCCACTCAATAATTTTGTTTATGACTTTTACATAACATACTATTCCAATTATTGCTGATCTGCAAGCCAGAAGCGTATTTCATGTCTCATTAAAAACCAAAATCTAGCATTTCTTGTACAGCAAAATATTCATATTATTTCTTGTGTATTATCCATTCTATTACTAAAATGATTTTGTAATCTTGAAACATACATTTTCTTAAAATTACAAAGAAATATTTTTAGAATGAAATAAACAACAACAAAATAGTATTTACAAAGAGTATTTACAGGTACAGAAAAATATGCTGTACTTCATTACAACTGTTCCTATTTCCAGAAATAACTATAGATTACTCAAAATTTTTTAATGCACCACTTTGTGCATTTGTGTTTCTCCCTCCTAATTAAGCAAAATACAACGTACGAATACAATTATTATAGATACAACTTATTGCATGTGGAAAGTTTGAATGTCTCACCATTGCCCAAGTCTACAGTCTGATATGTCCAAGCACTGTGAACATGTTTATCAGTGTATATAATCACATCCCCCTCTTTGGTATTCTCACTGACCAAAGCCTGCACCTCTTGCTCCACAACCATGGGACACCCTTTTCTGCATTCCCTGCTAAGTGTTATCACTACTCTCAAACAAGCTTCGAAATTTGTGGGTAGACCTTTCCAGACCACATCTTGCAATCTGCACATGCTTTATCCTCAGCATATTCCATACAAGACTTCCATCTCTTGTCTCCTACCTTTAACTTTCTGTATTTCACAATGCAATAGGTGTTCCTTATCTGCATGTATTTGAAGGTACACCCATGCATGGCAATACTGTAATCTGTGCTCTGCCATTGGACAGTCAAGTACCGCATAGCTCTTGTTGATGTGTCTCTTGTGCACCCAAGAATAATACGCATTGCTGCATTCTGTCGTCTTTCAATCTGTGTTTGGCTAAGAGTCGGAATTGCCAGTCCATATTTCCACCCCCAAACCCTGGTACAAAATAAATAATAACCTCTATTCACACTGTGCAGCAGCCATAACCTTCATTGCTGCTAAGCCTTTGCCTGCCCTTATGATAATGTGGTCAACATGTTTCCTGAAACTCAAAAGAATTCTGTCAAAAAAACCCACCAAGATATCTCATTTTCTGGTTCCTTCTAACCTGTTCCTGACCAATGAAACATGTGTGTCTTTACCATGTGATTGTTCAAGGAAAGCCAAGTCCAGAATGCCTTAGAAGGATTTACCACTGCTCCCATGTCTCACACCAATTCGTCACTCTGTCCAGCTCCCCCTGTAAAATACAGGGGGAGCTCAACAGTAATCTTGTTGCATAGTGTTAAATGCTAAAAGACAATAAAAAGAATGCAGGAAACCAGTATCACTGACTGATGGATATACTATTGTATTATACAATGTATAGTATACTATCAGGAAGAATAAAAAGCCAAAAGAAGATCAGGTATCACTCACTAATGAGAGGAATATAAGAGCTTATCTCAACTAAAACAGTATGAGTCTAAATAAATGAATACGTTTATCGAACATGTACATGAAAATGAGAAATTCGGTTAGCTAATGTGAGAATTTACAAATAAGATCACCCTGTCTTCACTGTCGTCTGAGTCTTGCGCAATTTTTCTCAGCTGACATTTAGAATTTTGAGTTGTCAGCATTGCTGATAAGATGATAACGAGTACGGTCTTTAATAAAAATGCTGGAAAATACTGTTCCAAACAATACTACTTATGACATTCATTGAACGAGATCGTGCAGTTTAAATAAAGCCGGGCTGTGATTAATCAGGTTCAGAAATGCAAACAATGAACAATGTGTTGTTGTCTGCTTACGAGACGCCATTTTGTATAGAGGGAGGTTACTCTGTCAACATTGTGATTCGTGCTGCTGAAAATTTAAATATATGTATTTTTTTGGTTCTCAAACTCCTGTACGTTACAGGGAGTAATCCGAATAACAGAATGAGCTGTGTGATGATTAAAGCATGCGATATCTGCACCGTTCAACCCGACACATCATGGTTCATCCTATTTTTAAACCATTTTGACTTTCTACCACACAAAAAAAAAAAAAAAAAAAAAAAGAAACGCGTAGTAACTATTTTACGATTCACTTGAAACATAGAAAAACGACGTTTCGGCCATAATGCCTTCATCCAGCATAACATATATGATACAGCGGGTAGAAAATAGCACTATATATGAGAATAACGTTGAACGACTAATAAAATGTAAAGTTAACCCATAAAATTTAACACACCGTAGGGATGCGAGATGTTAGTGATCTCACATTTCAGAGACGTTGCTATATGAGGGCGGAGGTCATCTCTCCCCCGTCGCAGTCTTTATTTCCCGGACTGATCCGGTACCCAATTAAGGCTGGGTCGATCCGGGAGTCCTTGCTGTCTGAATGAACCCCAGGACCAGTCCTCTGCGAAGCCAGTGCCTACTCACTGTGCTACGCGGCCCTGATATGCGGAACGACTAATATCAACAGATGGAATGTCAACTCGGGAGATTCTTGGTAAGAGGTTATTGCCAAATGTCGAGGACAATCTCAACTATAGAATTGTTAGCATATATGTATAATGCCAATACAAGTGTAGATTGTGGAGACAAAATGGCGATGGTATGAACCGTCATTAAAAAATATCAAAATATGACTAGACATGCACTTAAATGGTACCAATAGGAGCAACGTGGGAAGAACAAATAATCAATAGCAGAAAACAGTAGATGAGGTTAGACAAACATGGGAGGAGTTAATGGGTACTTAAAATAAAATTCAGTTGAGAGAATGTGTAATTGAACTAGTAACTACATCTAAGGAGCTCCCATTAATGTGAAATTCCTTTCATCATCTTTATAATCACGAGTACTTCCACTCAATAGATTTTCTTTGTAAATTACTCAGCTACATCGAGACACAACTATTCTGTAAATAAACGAACATAACCCATCTAACTGACACAATTATTTTGCAAATAGCTAACATACAAGCACCATTTAACCGATTTTTTCCCCAACACTATCACATTACTTTAATTAAGAATGTTTCTACTGAGCCTTGACCTATCTGTATTTACAACACTAACAAGGAGGTTCCGACAGCGGCAGTGCAAAGTATATCAAAGACTGAATTTCACTGAAATGAGTTTTATAACAATGAATATGTTGCCAGAAGAATCTGTAGTCTTACTTTGAAAAGTTCAGATGTAAAATAATTACAATAATAAACAAAACATCTCCAAGAGTAAATGAAAAACAAAGAAACTTTAAAAACAAATGCATCATTATTAGGCTAGGTGCAGCAGCTTATTGGGGGAAAATTGAAAAAAAGCAAGACATTTTAATATAAAATTCACTCCCCCGATTCCATTTCTTTGATCCCTTCCTTGTATCCTTGCTAGTCTCTCCTACAACCAAATAACTAATCCTGCTGTTTGCGTACGAGAAATTTTTGGTCTAGAAACACATATTCTCTGGTTTGATCTGACCTTTTCCAGAGATCAATTCAGCTTCGTTGTTCTATCAATTTTTTTTTCCCCCAAAGATATGTTGACATTTATTTGGAAGAACTACGCTCTATTTTTGATAACATTATTTTTCTTAGTCAGAAAAAATATCAACATAAAAGTTTGAAGAAATGAGTCAGATATATATATATATATATATATATATATATATATATATATATATATATATATATATATATATAAAGGGGTACATTTCTTTATTTCTCCATAATCAGTAAACGACGACACAAAGACAAGGACGATTCCTCAGGTTACAAAAACAGGATATTGGATAATGCATGATTCTGGAACAGAGGAATAGAAATGATAAACAGGTCAATGAATATGAGAGTTCTGAGGGAACATGATTGTCTAAACCAGTAGGTTGATATGAATAGCAGGTGACGGGTGCCTTATTGAACCCTTTGGATAGAAGAAATTCTAAATAAGATATGGACACAGGACGCCAAAAAGAAGATATCCGAAAAAATATCAGAACATAGAAGACATCAGAAAGGTGATCTGAATAAATTTATTGAAAAAACAGAGACTGAAATGGTTCGACCACTTAATGAAAATAAGCCCCTATTGGCCAGCGACAAGAGCATTTACTATGAAAATGGAAACAGCAAAATACAGAGGGAGACCAAGAAGATGGTGGATTGAAGGAGTTGCCAACATTCTGAGACATCACAATATTACTGAAAATCAAGCGATAAAAGCGACCATAGACAGTCAGAAAACCGATCGTGATTCAATCCCGCGAAACAGTGAAAAGACAGTGATAAATAGCACCCCCCCTCACCCAGTAAAGCAAATTGTGGTCAACAATATGGCTAACGTTGCAAAGCACTGTTTTAAATAAAAGAATAGAGATTAAAGAATCATATGGACATTCACAATAAAAAAACCATAAGTAAGAATGGCACTACTGACGTTCACATTGCAGAGCCTAATGATATGTGTGTGTTGATCGAAAGGGGCAAATATCGCAGCTAAGCTGTAAACCATGACAATACATCCCATTCTCCGGGCTACATCCGGTAAACATGCAGGGGTTTGAAAACAAATGAAGCAGGGGAAGGTACACACAAGTTGTAAATGGAGGTTTAAACAATAAACCGTTAATGACAATCGATAATGAACGGTCATTTCTAAAATGGCGAGTGGTATCATCCAAGGACATCGATCAAGAACCTTGGGACTGGTAACATTTAAAAACAAAGAACAAGGAAGATGAAATGAGACAATCCCAATAGATGCTCGCTGAGAATTGGTTTGCCTATAACTGAACGAAGGCATTACACGAAGCCGTCATGTCTCCGAGTGTTTTCTACTTTCGTTGTTATTTTTGTTATTTCCTATACTATTTGAATAAACAAAGAAAAAATAACGAGAGAAAGGTCGAGGAAATAAGAAAATGTCATGTTTTAGTCTCGTTCATAAGGTTTTTACATTTCGAAGACTTCTTACACAATTATTGTTCATTTAGTTCGTGATATCTTTTCTGGATGTATTTGTACTTTTATATTTGTTTTAAAACATGGTGGGAAATCTATGGCAAGAGGAGGAAAACAGACCGGCATAGCAATTTTTTAATGGACAAATGAGACTGGTTTTTATATTATTCATATTATATAAGGTCATGAAACCAAAATCAAGGGGGTGTCTATGGCGTAGTAGTGGTTAAGCCGTTTGCCTTGTGCTCAAGAGGTCGCAGGTTCCTGCGTACTTTGGGAGTTTGTTCGGATATCCCTGGGGATTATCTACTGAAGATATGGAGTTACGTGCTCTAAGTTGTACTCTCGGTAGGCGGCATTTCGCTTCGTAGAAAAGGACGAAATAATAAAGTGAACCCGATAACAATGTAAATCCTCTACTACTTATAAAGAGGTATTCGAGGGCGTCCGGGGCTATGTCGATAGCACACAGACAGCAGCAAAAAAAAAACTTCTGGCAGATTTGTCAGTAAGTAGGTTTGAGGCTAGTGATAGCGTGCAGTACGGGCAACAGGTTGTAATGCGTATCTGACCTATTAGTGATATCATCAAGTGGAAGATATAAAAACACTGAACGTATTAGTTACTACCACCGATATCGGATTTATCGGACCATTAGCGCAAATGAAATAAAGCGACGCAACGAATTTCTAATCTCTGGCCTACATCCAACTAGATTTCCAGTAGGATTTCTCTGCTAAAAGATATATCCAGTGGGAGTTTGAGAACGAGTTCCAAAAAGGTCTTTAAAATAATCAAAATACGCAAGCGAACACACTTGTGTACATGAAGACACTAAAAAATTATCAAAATACACAAGCGAACACACTTGTGTACATGAAGACACTAAAAAATTATCAAAATACACTAAAAATTGTTATCAAAATACGCAGGCGAACACACTTGTGTACACGCAGACGCTAGGCTTTCAGCAGCTCCCCTCTCTCCTAAAATGACAGCAGAAAGAATTTCTAAATAGTTATAAAGGCTTCAGGATAACTTTGATAGAGCTAGTTCAATACGTTCCCCCGCCCGTGTGTTTCCGGGGCCCGAAAAAGGGGAGCAAAGAATAACAACATTGTTTACCTTCCACTCATGTCGTAAAAGACGACTAAGGAGGTTATGCGATGGAGTTGGCTGTCCCATCCCATATAGGGTCAGTGACCCAAAACCACGCTGAAGTCGGATGTGTCAGGCCGAAAGTAGATATCGCAGCAATGCTGTAAACCATGGCACAACGCATTCCGTTCTCCGGACTATATCCTGCTAATCTGCAGGAGTTTGAGAACGAACGCAGAAGAAGAAGAATACGTTCCCCATCAGGCGTTTCATCGGAGGTCGTAGTTCCACCATATCTTTGATATGACCACGTTTAATATTATCATACAAATGTCATTTTTATTTCCACTCATTTAACACCAGGAGAAGTATCTGTCAGCGACTTTGATCGTGAAAAAATAAATCAACAACAAGGGATAGAGCCCTAGTGTTGAAGAAACACCCAAAGTACTAGAGACGTGAGGGATGGGGAGACTCATATCATTGTTATGAAAAAAACGGAGCTATGTAAGTAGTGTTGCCAATATTTATGTACACGACATAATAACCACAGCCACAAAAACAGATGACGTTTTGACTAAAAAAAACCTTCATCAGTATAAAAAAAAAGCCAATTAAAAAATGAATTTTACACATAATGAATTTTTGGACATAGTATGATAGGAAGAGAGGAGTAAAGATTGATAATAATGGCGAGAGGATGATATGAAGAGAAGGCAGAAATACAATAAGGAAGAGAAAGCAATAAGAAAAGCAACAAGAAGTCGAGTAATCTTTAAAATAAAGTTCAAACGGTGTAGAGGACTGACTTCATTGTACTCGGGTTACACACATGCACTCCGTCTCTCTCAACGAATGAGCGTGGGATTGCTAGAGTACCACTCATAGTATGTATTCCATAGCTTAAGCAATAATGTCCAGGGATCTCTGACAATATCCAATTTACAAACAAGGCATCACGTGCCAGATTGTAACTCGTGACCTCTTGAGCACCAAACGAACGGCTTAACAACTATGCCAGGTAGATTCCCCCCAATCTAAACAAAAAAAGAGTAGATTTGTTTAAAGCATCCGTTTTAAATTCTGTAATATCTCAAATTCAAGCACATTTAGTAATTTATGGAAAATCTTCAGTAGGTGAGTGTATCTGTGAACAATCATTAATATAAGACCCGTAGGTCTTATTGGAAAACATCCTTCTAAAGTGATTCATTTGAGTTTACAAAGATTTTCATTGGCTGTCGACACAAAGTGACCAATGAAAGTCAAAGGAATGGTTATGCGTCACTTTAGAAGGATGATTCCTGATGAGCCAGCAGAATTGTATTATTGCTGAAAGACACACAGTGTATTTGTCTCTCTTATGGTCTTCGTTGTGTCATGGTCCCTCTGAAAAGGTTTGAAATTTTGGCCATTTCACATTTCTTGGTTGGTTGTTTACTGATCCAGCTCTCCATGGGCTCATGTCCTTTGTCCCTTGGATTTTCTACCCACCCCGGGGCCAAAAAATAACTTGTCGCACCACCAACACGGTAAGTTTCCAACTTTCACTGCTCTGAGCCAATTCACCCAAGATAGGGTTCACTGTGCTCATTTCACACCACTAATTGCCTACTGGATAAGCCAAACTTCTCTATGGCTCCAGGCATGTAACGAAATATTCAATGTAAAAGACTTATCACGTTGTGAGTTACTGTGTCTTTATGACGTACCTCAGCTATAGGAAAATAGTGTAGATAGTCTTCACCTAACCTAGCACAGCACAGTACATCTCTGGCTTCTCTCTAACAACAAAGGGTGCATGTATATACACTAATAACAAAGCATCACACTGAAGACAGGTGTATTGGGTCATTGGTGCAAATAAAACAGCGACACAAAACATTTCCATTCCATGTACTACATCTTGTTTGAAATCTAGTAGGACCATTGTCCGGCTACAAGAGAGATACAGTAGGAGTTTGAGAATGAAAGCTGAAGAAGAGCAAAGCATAAAAACACACAAAAAAACATGAAAAGAATAATTGTATAGATGTCATGCTACGAAGCTTCCATAAGAAAAAAGCTTCAATATACAGGCCTGTCATCTACTCTTTTCTCTTCCACTGAATGCTGCATGTCTATAACAATATCATTAAAAGTAGGCCAGCTATATGAAAAAACGTTTTTTTTTACTGAATGTTTCTCTGCAATTGAATGCAACCGGATTTTATAGACCACTGAAATAAAGGTTTTATTGTTATTTTTGTTAAATTTCAGTTCATTGGCAACTGAACGATTTTTTACTCAAGTGAGGTTGTGTCAGTTAATTATTAGGTCCTGCGTACTCTGAGAACTAGGGGAGTAAACAATATGAAAAAGTCATTTTTGGAAAAGTTCTCATAAGGTCATAGAATATAATGTAAATGGGGTTTTGTCTATAGTGTACAGACACTTGTCTATTGGTGTGTTATTTGGTGCGTTAATTTCATTAGTTTTTATGTAGGTGTGCATGTTTAATGGTATTAAATCAGAAATATCAATTCTAGCAGGTATTTAGGTATTTGGACACTATGTAAGTGTGGCAATATGTTCAGGGTGTGTTTATATTATGGTTTTTAATATGGATGGATTTATTAGGGATTTGGGTTAGGATTAGGCTGTACTGTTTGTAGAAAAACATACTACGGTTAGGGTTAGAGGATAAGCTATTAGGGTTAGGATTTAGGCTGCATTAGTTGTAGAATAAGCTATTTGGGTTATGATTTAAGATGCATTAGCTGTAGTGGAACGTGTGGTAGTATGGTTAGAACACCGGCCTCAGAACCCTGAGGTCCCGGGATCAATCCATGATTTGGATAAGGATTTTTGTCTTTCTGAGGTGAAAAAAACAACTCTTCCTATACATGTCGCGGTGACAGCTATGGCATAGCAGCATTTATTTTCACAGCCAAAAAAATCCCCCTCCCCCTGCAATCCGTAACAGGAAAACATGCAGTAATGAAAGTATTTTTTGAAGTTGTAGAATAATATTAGGATTGTGAGTAAGTTTGTTAATAATTAATTGTCACAAACATATTTCTTTGACAATGACACCTTTTTAAAACACACCAAAATGTATATCATATTGTTAGCACAAGAAATCATGCTATATTTAACGTGTTTTGCTCAATCACTCTGTTTAGAATATGGGAGAACTGTCTAGTCATCACAGTAAGCAGTGCCGATTATTAATTTCATTTTTTGTTGCATTGATTAGTATTTTGTATTTTTCTAATACTAGATAACAATTTCTACAGTGGGTTACCTGACTTACCTTGACCTATTCTGTGGTCACCCATGCTACAATATGTTAAAGATGGATTTTGTATTTTAGCTCCACAACAAAAAATTGAATATCCTTTACAGGAGTTACCTGAATTTGAAATACCCGAATTTGAATTACCCGAATTCGGTTTTACCCCAGGTTACCTGAATATGAGTGCTGAGATGTTATATTGAACCAATTCTGTTTTATGGATGTGAAGCATGGACTATAAATTAAAAAAATCAAAGCAAATTAGAGGCTACAGAAATGTGGTTTCTGAGAAGAATGATGAAAATACCATGGACAGCTAAGAAAACTAATGCAGAGCTTCTCATTGATGCTGGCATAAAAAGATCAATTATATCAAACATTAGGGGCAGATAGTCAAGGTTTCTAGGAAATGTGCTGAGAAGAACACAGCTTGAACACTTAATAACTACTGGAAAGATCAAGGGGAGAAGAGATAGGGGGCAACAAAGAGAAAAGTTGCTAGATGGACTAGTATTGTGGCACAGTAGAGACTCACCAACCGAGCTTATTGACAACACAAGAGACAGAGAGTCGTGGAGAAACATGATCGGCTACGCCATTCGGCATGGCACTTGATTGATTGATTGATTTACAGGAAATGTTTTCATTATTAATGTAGCATGAGATGATTGACATATGAATCTCAGAACAAACATTCTTGAAAAATTCTAGAAAAAAACAACATGGTCTTAGTACATACCAATAGACTTCTCTGAATGCAGAGTGTTTAGAGTTCGAAGATCCGTAGTCTTCATGAGCAGCTTAGCAAATAATGTGCCGTCCTCTTTGTGATTTGTATTTATGATGTTCTGTAGTGCCTCCGTCAATTTATTTTGAATTGCTTCCAACTGCTCCACATTCCGGAGTCCAGGCCGATCTAGAACAGATAAAACAGAGGATGGTATAGATAAAATACTTGATGATATAGATAAAAGAGTTTACAGTGGATACATGAGAGTGACCTGCACAGGGTAAAGTAATTTGATGGTATAGATAAAATAGTTGATGGTATAGATAAAATAGTTGATGGTATAGATAAAATAGTTGATGGTATAGATAAAATAGTTGATGGTATAGATAAAATAGTTGATGGTATAGATAAAATAGTTGATGGTATAGATAAAATAGTTGATGGTATAGATAAAATAGTTGATGGTATAGATAAAATAGTTGATGGTATAGATTGATCAAATCACTAGTTGAGCAGTATCTCCCATAAATGAAACTTCTATGTGATCAAAACACTAGAGCAGTATCTCCCAATCTCCCATGAATGAAACTTCTATGTGATCAAATCACTAGTTGAGCAGTATCTCCCATAAAAGAAACTTCTATGTGATCAAATCACTAGTTGAGCAGTATCTCCCAATCTCCAATAAATGAAACTTCTATGTGATCAAATCACTAGTTGAGCAGTATCTCCCAATCTCCAATAAATGAAACTTCTATGTGATCAAATCACTAGTTGAGCAGTATCTCCCATAAAAGAAACTTCTATGTGATCAAATCACTAGTTGAGCAGTATCTCCCAATCTCCCATAAATGAAACTTCTATGTGATCAAATCACTAGTTGAGCAGTATCTCCCATAAATGAAACTTCTATGTGATCAAATCACTAGTTGAGCAGTATCTCCTAATATCCCATAAATGAAACTTCTATGTGATCAAGTAACAATTATAGAACATTTGTGTTTGCACCTTTTTCTTTTTCCTCCATATTTTTTTTTTGAAACTCCCGCCCATGTGTGTAGAGTTTATTTCCAGGCAGCACTATCATCGGCCAGTGCTCCCCAATAATCTTCTTCTTTGCACGAGCAAGCTCTTGCAGATAGCATGATATAGTCCAGAGAAAAGAATGCATTGTCTCATGGTTTACAGCTATGCTGCAATATCTGCATCTTTCGGCCTGACACATCCGACTTAAGCATGACTTCTGGATCACTTTGAACCTATATGGGATGGGACAGCCAAAACTCTACTCCATAACCACCTTAGTCACTACGTACAACATGTGTGGAAGATAAACAGTGTTGATATTCTTTGCTCCCCTTATGGGCCCTGACAACACAGGCTTCCCAATTATTGTGGTCGAGAAATATTTCATTAAAATATTTACAGGCATCTTTGTATCTCCTAAGTGCTCTACCACGGACTTGTTTCCGTACAGGAAGTTCACAAATTCGTACGTGCTTGAAAATATAGCAGTTTGACATTCTGCCCATGTCACCCAGCCAACAGTCTATTTTTAGTACATATATCAACTGTCGATGGTAATCGGCCATGATCTAGTACCCAATTACTTGTAACTCTGTCTTGCTATTTAATTTTCATGATTTTATGGAGACAATGACTATAAATAGAAGGAATGTGATAGATAACACTTACCCGGAGACAATAAAACTACAGCCGAGAATAGTGCTATTTCATCATCCGTTAAGCACATTTTGTTGAAGCGCTCTGCAAAATCAAACATGGAATCCAGCAAAAAACCAGCATTCGTTGTCATCTGTGTTTGATGAGATAAAAAATATTTACAATTGTAAATATAAATATGGGATTTTTGTCATTGGTAAACAAAAATCTTTAATGAACTTCTAAGTCGTATAGGTGCTCAGTTTCTATTGGCTTACGATAAACAGTTTTTTTCTTCTGCATTCAGGTCTGTGGTCTTGCTAGATTGTCAATCCTATCACAAGGATGAAGTCCACCATCTTCTCCAAGCTAGAACAGCTTCCCCATAACCTTTGCTTCATTTTTTCTTCTGCGTTCACTCTCAAACTCCCACTCGAACTCACTTGTCGCAGGATAATGGTTCTGCTAGATTTCCACAGGATGTAGTTCAAAGAATGGAAATATGTTATACCACTGTTTTAATTGCGGCAGTTGCTAGACATACCTATCTTTGGCGTGTTTCAGTACAAATTATGTGCATTCTTCTTCTTCAGAATTCACTCTCAATCTGCCGCTGGATCTCTCTTGTAGAAGGACAATGGTCCTACTAGATTTCCAGCAGGATGTAGTCCAGAGAACGGAAATGTGTTGAATCACTATTTTATTTGCGTCAATGGCACAACACGTTCATGTTCAGCAGTGTTTGAAATGCATATGTTCTCTGAATTGTATGTACATTATCTTTTTCTAACTAGGGAATACCTGTAGAGTTGTGATCAAGCCATTTACTTTCTGCAAAAGAGATCATGGGTTCGAATCCAACTCATGACATCTTGTTTACAAAGTAGATTAGTTCCAAAGATCTCTAGAATTGTTGCGTGAAGGTACAGAGTTATGTGCTGTGAGTGGTGTACAAATGGCAAAACCAGAGTACAATAAAGTCAAGCCTCTATGCCATCTCAACCACTTTTAGCCCTTTCTCAAACTATTTCATATATAAACATTATAGAAAAATGGACAGACAAAGAATAAATATAAAGACTATTGAAACTTACAGTTGCTGGAGGGCGTTTAAATAATTTTCCACCGGTAAACATCATGGTATTAGAGTGTGGGTCAAACAAGCAGGCAAGTCGAACCAGCAATACTTCAAATGTGCCAGCCTGCAAACAAATTTAGATCAAAATGTGGTCAGGAAGAATCGGTCACATCTCAAAAATGTAGTATGTAGTTTTCTTTATTTCTTTGTGGCCCATGATTAAGCAGTGGTTAGTGCATCAAATATATACATGAGAAATAAAATAAATACTCTTGCAGGACAACAAGAACATTTCATGGCAGTGGTGAAGCAAACTTGTGTTGTTTGGCCACATGATGAGGCATGATTTTCTGTAAAAAAAATATCTTGCAGGAACACATGAGGGTAGAAGAAGAGGAGATAGAGAAAATTATGGATTGACAATATTTACGATTGGTCAGGATTAAGATTCTCCACACTCAAACATAGAACTGATAATAGGCATTGCAAAATTTTTGTGTTAATGTTTCCAGAGTGACACCCTTCGACCATGAAGGGTTTGATCAAGATGATGAGTGCACTAGATCCCTCATCAGGTGGTCCTGGATCAATTCCTAGTAGATGATTTTTTGGGGACAAAAGTTGAAATCAACAATACTGTTTTTTATACACCAAATTAAACTGTACAAATTTGAATTGGAAACATTAAAAAAATATTTTATTATCATAAGAATTCCATTCCAGAGACTTACCTTAAGCAATGTGACTTGATCATCCTGATTCAACAGAACAAATCCTGGAATACCCTTGGCAAAATCCACCACGGATTTGATTGCAGGAGTAAAACTTTCTGAGAGGTCACTTAAATTATTACGATTACTATTGCTGTCAATATCAATCTCATTATTCAAAGGGCAAGCCTGTGGAAATGGAAGCCAATCATAGATATTAGAAACACTTTCAAAATAAGCAATTATAATTATATGTAGAACTATGATATGTCCTAGTTTGACCACAATTATCCCTTAATCATCATGTGCCACATGGCCAAGAGGTTAAAGTGTTGGTTATGCATCTGTGAAGTCCATTGTTAAATTTCTGGGAAGTGCTGAGTTTTATCTGTCTGAGGGTAAATTAAAAAGCTGATCCTGTGCGCTACGTGTCAACAGCAAGGGCAACGCGACTTTTATCACACTACCACACATACCCAGCAACTTTCATTATTTATCCCTTAATCATTTAGAAAATTATGGTATTCCTGAGTTGAAAATTATGACTGCCGGTTATCATAAGCACATTCAGGACAAACCCATAGGTGCTGCGATCCTATCTTAATAAATTCAATCAGAGTGTAGTGTCCAATAGTTCAAGTTCGATGCTAATTTATCAGTCTCTCCTTATATCTATTATGGTTTATCTTTACGGCTGTACTAATCTTTGTACCAATCTCGCGCAATCTTGAGATGGACCATGATTCACATTTATGAAATCTTCTGATCAGGCCGTAATGCACTAACTATATCAGATTGATTCATTGATGGACTTATTGACACTGTGACCATGCTCACCAGTGTATCAGCTCGTTCATTATCCTTGACACCTGTGTGTCCTAGCAAGAATATAAACGTAATATTTCTGGTTATGGATAGTGTCAATAACTCCACCCATTGACAGTGAACTGTTCCCACATGAGCCTTGCAGATCATGTTCATTGAGTCACTAAGTGTGCAGGCATGACAATAGTTACGTGACATCAGCCATGACAGTGTCTTTGTCACAGCTTTCCTCTCCTTATTAAGAATTATCCTAGTTGTAGTAATAATATAATAATAATATAATAATATAATAATAATATAATAATAATATAATAATAATAATAAATATAATAATAAATATAATAATAAATATAATAATAAATATAATAATAATATAATAATAATATAATAATAATATAATAATAATATAATAATAATATAATAATAATATAATAATAATATAATAATAATAATGAAACCCATAACAAGTTAGGATAGTAGTGATGTCACATTGAGACATTCTGTGCAGAAAGATCTCCACGCATCTCTATCCTCTGCCAGGGTAAAGTCAAAGGGAAGCGAGCAAGAGGTAGGCAGAGATACAAGTGGGAGAGTAACATTACACGATGGACAGGTTACAGTCTAGCAGAGTGCACCACCAAGACAAGAGACAGGAGATGTTGGAGATACGTTGCAGCCAACCTTCGTTGCGGAGACGGTACTTGATGATGATGATGATCCTCTGCCATCCTGATGTGTTCGGAAACTCACATCCTGTCCCTTTCGTTGATGTTATCCAGCAAATGTCTTCTACTGGTTGTAGTAAAGGCACGGCTTGATTAATGATATTCATTTTCATATTCGGCCGTTACTTTAGTCATTCCAAAAGTGATACCTATGCCACACAGTGGGAAGGGGAAAAGGATGGAAATCTGAATATTTTGAAGGGCAATTAGAACAAAACTGGTAACAAAGCCATATGTACATGTGGACTGACATCTCAGACAGCAGAGCAATGTGTACATGTGGACTGACATCTCAGACAGCAGAGCAATGTGTACATGTGTACAGACACATCAGACAGCAGAGCAATGTGTACATGTGTACAGACACCTCAGATAGTATATTCTTCAGGAGTGCCCAATATGTGAAACGCTGAAGCAAATACACTGGTCCAGAGAAACAACATAGGAAGAAAAACTCCACAGAACTCTGTACGATTTACAAAACAGTTAGGTTTATAGAAGAAACAAAACTTCAGATATAAGCATGTTCCAGACGAATGAAAGAAGAAAATGCATTCATCCCACCATCATTAATAAAGTACAGGATTGACTATTATGCTAGTGAAGCATCAAGATGTTTGTGTCAGGGCACGATCCACAAAATGTTGGAAACCACTGATTGCAGTATTGGACAGTCTGCGGTTATCATCTTGTCTGCGTTTGTTCTCATATTCCTGCAGTTTAGCAGGATGTAGACCGGAGAACGGAATGCGGTGTGTCATCATTTACAGCATAGCTGTAGTATCTGTACCATTTTGCATGAAACATCCGACTTCAGCCTGACCTAGGGTCATGTTGACCCTATATAGAATGGGACAATCAACACCACCCCAAAACCCCCATAGTAGCCACCTATGACATACATGAATGGTAAAATTATGACACTGTAATTACAGACACTAATTCTAGAGATCTTTGGAAAAAATCCACTTTCTAAACAAGATGTCGTGAGCTGGATTCGAACCCACGATCTCTTTTGCAGAGAGAAATTTTATTATCATAATTATTAAAATTTTTGGGACTCAATATGACCCAAATATTTCCTTATATTGATTGTCGTATGAATGGTAAACAGAGTTGTTATTCTTTGATCCCCTTTAGGGCATCGACAACACACATGCGACAATGACAACAACTACAATGAGAACTATCACAATGAAAACTATAACAACCACATAGGCAGCAACCAGACAGGCAACAGCCACAAAGACAATGACCATAAAGGCAACAATCATAACAATAATGACAACAAAGACAATTACCACAATAATCAGAAAGATAACAACAACAAAGGTAAAACCACAAATGTAACAACAGCCACAAAGGTAACAACAGCCACAAAAGTAACAACGGCCACAAAGGTAACAACAGCCACAAAGACAACAACGGCCACAAAGACAACAACAACAACCACAAAGGCAACAACAGCCACAAAGACAACAACAGCCACAAAGACAACAACAGCCACAAAGACAACAACAGCCACAAAGACAACAACAGCCACAAAGACAACAACAGCCACAAAGACAACAACAGCCACAAAGACAACAACAGCCACAAAGACAACAACAGCCACAAAGACAACAACAACCACAAAGACAACAACAGCCACAAAGACAACAACAACCACAAAGACAACAACTGCCACAAAGACAACAACTGCCACAAGGACAACAACTACAAAGACAAAAACAACCACAAAGGCAGCAAGTCACAAAGACAACATCAGCCACAAAGACAACAACATCCATAAAGATGACAACCACAGACAACAAATATAAAGACAACAAGCACAAAGACATACCATATTTGCAGGACAATTAATGTATTCCTGTTTATGCAAAGCAACATCTCTCATCTGGTGTGCACGAAACTGCGTAATATCACATGTTTGATGATGAGCAGCCACAACCGCTTGAACCACATCAAGATCATTGGCTAACAGAATGTTCAGCTCACTGGACTGCGACGCTAAGCTCTTCTTCTGCATCTGTTCGATAATTCTGGCTTTTTCCTTCTTGGGGACTCGACCAAATCGTACAGCTAGAGACAAATAGCAAATATTGAATTCAATCTTTTAACTATTTCTTGTAATTTATTCTCAAACTCCTGCTGGTGATTGGCAGGATGCAGTCCAGACAATCGGATACATTAGGTAACAACTTGGCTGAGATTTCTGCGCATTTAATTTTTGTTTTTTGTTTTGTGCGTTCATACTCAAATTTCCACAAGATCTATCTTATAGCAGGATAATGTTCCTACTAGATTTCCAGCAGGTTGTAGTCCAGAGAATGGAAATGCGTTGTGTCACCGTTTGATTTGCGCAAATGGCCGACACATCCGTCTTCGGCGGGGGCTAGAATACAATATTGAATAAGATTCTTCATCATTTTGTCTTCTTATTTTCTTAGTACACTTTCAGATGTCTACATTAACGACTTTGACAGAGGTAGCAGCCAACCACATACCTCCACATTGATAACTCTGACACAGGTATCAGTCATCCATAGACTTCAAGCAGTGTTAGAAGGAGTGGGGGTTCAAAAATACTACTTGTAGTTCTCTCAGAGGACAAAAATATTACTTGTAGTTCTCTCAGGATGCCCGTGTGTTGCCAGGGTCCGAAAGGGGAGTAAAGAATAGCAACACTGTTTACCTTCCATGAATGTTGTAAAAGGCGACTAAGGAGGTTATGTGATGGAGTTGGCTGTCCCATCCCATATAGGGTCAGTGACCCAAAGCCATGTTGAAGTCGGATGTGTCAGGCCAAAAGGCGCATATATCGCAGCAATGCTGTAAACCATGACACAACGCAATCCGTTCTCTGGACTACATCCTGCTAAGGAGACAAAAATATTACTTGTAGTTCTCCCAGGAGACAAAAATATTACTTGTAGTTCTGAGGAGACACAAATATTACTTGCAGTTTTCAGGAGACAAAAAATATTACTTGTAGTTCTCTTAGGAGACAAAAAAAACTGTTCTTCTTCATATGGGTTAGTTCTCAAACTCCTGCATATTAGCACAACGTAGTCCTGAGAACGGAATGCATTGTATCAAGGATTACAATTTTGCTGCGATGTCAAGAGCCTTTCAGCTTGACACATCCAGCCTCAGCATGGCTTGTGTGTCACTTTATCCATATATGGAATGGGAAAGTAATCTCCACCCCCCCTAACCTCCTTAATTGCCTCCTACAACATGCATGGAAAGTGAACAGTTTTGTTATTATTTTCTTCCCCTTTCGGCCCCGGCGAAAAGCTACTGAAAATGTCACAAACTTTTAAACCATATTGTAACTAATTATCTCAGACATGCAGATAAACAGCCAATTAAGCAGGCCCCTTCTGCCAGTACACTGATGAAACCTCAATAATACTACCAATAACTTGTTAGGGTCGCAGGGGTGCCATACCGGAGAGATACATCAGCATAAAAGCTCTCTAACCATCTCTGTCCTCAGTCATTCAGACGATTGTGTTACTGTGGAAAATGCATGCCCGGAACATTCTTTGATGTTGTCAATCCAGGATTTCCTCTGGGCGCTTTCCTCTTTTCCTTTCACCCCCAACTTTCATGTAAAATAGTTTTAGATAGTGATTCATTTCTCATTACATGGCAATACCAAATAAGTTTGCTCCGTTTCATCACTGCCAGAAGTGTTTCTTGATAACCAGTCCTGAATGTTCCTTTATTTGCTGCCGGATGAATAAACACATTTGCAAACCAGTTAATTTTAAATACATTATGGCATGGCAGGAAAACCTTTATGAGGATCAATGTGGCACACTGACTGAAAAAGTCTGCTACTAAACACAATGACAAACAACACAGCACACGTGAACAGCATGGGAAAAAAAAACCGCTCACCATCTCTGGACATTCCAACTGAGATGCACTTCTTAAGCCTGTGCAAATAAAAAAAGAAATATGAAAATATAACAAAATAGCCAAACAGGCAATCAATACACAATTTAAGATCATCATCATCATGTACCATGTCTAGAGGAGATGATAGAGAATTACTTAAAAATCAGATTATTAATGGAGTTTCTTCAGGTCCTCATTATCTTTCCCTGGTCATCTTACTGTATTGTCCAATACTTGCCCTTTATCTCATCTACATATTTAATTATTCATGATTATATCATCTTCATTTTTGACAAGGTCAGACACAGTGATGTTGTCCACATTCTAGACAATCTGAATATTAAATAGTCAAGATCTAAGAATAATCAAAATATAGTGGCAACAAACAGCAGCTATATGAGTGGACAACCAAATTTGACCGTTTCAACAGATAAAACAAGGTGTCAGACAGGGATGTGTACTTTCACCAAATTTGTTCTCCTTGTACAGTGAAAACATTGCAAACAATTGATAATATTTCAGGAATTTTAGTGGGCGGACATAACATAAATAACGAGAAATGCAGATGATGCTGTTCTGATTGTCAAAAGTGAGAAACATCTACAAGAATTAATCAACATAATAGTAACAGAAAGCAAAGACAGATGCCTTTTCTTAAAATAATAAGAATTCAGAAGGTATGTCTGTTCATAAGAAACAAAAACTTCCATCCTGTAAGATCAAAGTGAATGACAATACTCAAACAGGTCAACCGATTGAAATATTTAGGAACAGCAATGACATCAGATGGAAGAATTTCAACAGAGATAAGAAACAGAATAGGGCAAGCAAAGGCAGCATTCATACAAATAAAGAATATACTGCTTAATTTTAAAAAAAAGTAAAGTAACCCATAGCATTTATTAATGCGTAGGGGTGTGAGATGTTAGCGATCTCACATTTCACAGGCTCTGCATGAGAAGCTGATCTCCTTGTGCTTAAGAGGTCACGAGTTCAAATCTCACTCTTAACATCTTATTTTACAAAGTGGATTGTTTTCGTTGTTTAATAAAAAATGTTATTGCTTGGAGCTTCGGAATTACGTACTGTTATTGATACTCTCATCATGCTCTTAACGGGCGGTAGCCATCTCCTCTCCCTCGCAGTCTTTACTTCCCGGATTAATCCGGTACCCATTTAAGGTTGGGTCGATCTGGGAGCCGTTGCGATCTGAAAACATTTCCGCCTCAACTGGGGAATAAACCCACTCATATGCGAAGCCAGTGCGCTAACCACTGCGCTAACGCGGCTCCCACTGCTTAATATGTCCATGTTAATAGAACTGATGAAGAGAGTTCTTCAGGGCTACATAGCATCGATTCTAGCTCATAAATGCAAGTCTTGGATAATAAATAAACAGGATAGTGGACATTAAGAGGCAACAGAATTGTTGAATAAGACAATCTCTATTTTTTGGACACGTTATGAAACAGGGGGGTTCTGAAGAACATAGTTACAACAGGCAAGATATAATACAAGAGAGATTGAGGCCAATACCGGAGAAAATATTAGATAGTCTGACATCTTGGCACGGCAAAGAGTCCACAACAATCCTGATAAGAGATACTAGAAATGGAGTTGTGGATATACATGGTCGCCTAAGCCAGTGTATTCCACACCTGATGATGATGATCGTAGAATCTTCGTCAAAATTTGCAGATTTGATCATATGTAATCATTGAACATATCCTTTACAGCTTTCCTTTGATCTAGAAGCCGATCTCCTTGTGCTTAAGAGGTCATGAGTTCAAATCTCACTCTTAACATCTTATTTTACAAAGTGGATTTTTTTCGTTGTTTAAAAAAAATGTTTATCGCTTGGAGCTACGGAATTACGTACTGTTATTGATACTCTCATCAGGTGACAGTTTCACGTGTTTGTCCCGTAATATCATATATGACATATGCGTTGAACCATGCCGTACATAATGGAGGCTGGTAGAATGCTCAGAAACCGATTCTGTCAGCAATTTGAACTGCATTTAAAAAAAAAAACAAGACTCGTACTTATGTTGCTGACCACTTCAGTAGCACGGAACATAGGGGTGCTCATGATGTTCAGATGATTTCCATAAGTCCTGCTTTTCGGATGACAGGACCGGGAGCACGTTTGAAAACCGATACATCTATCAATTTGGTACAATGCAGCTCTTTGGTGTTAATATCTATCATTAATACAATGATATTGAACAAACAAAAAATTAAAATGATTAAATAACAGTTCTATGTTTAAACTGTATTTTATGTTGATCGACGTTTCGACGAAAAGGTCTTTATCAATAAAGGGACAACAAACAGAATGAAACCACAAAATCAAATGGAGTCTAAATGCAACAGCCTATTAGTAGTTTTTCAGACCTACATAGAGAATCACATTGTTGTTTCACGGAGTCCCCGTTTATTTTGTGGTTCCATTCTGTGTTTGTTAGTCCCTATCTTGATAACGGCCTTTTGGTCGAAATGTTGATCCTGTGTATTGTTCAATGTTAAACTTGTATTCAACCGTTATATATTGTTTCAGGATTACAGACAATGGAACAAACTAGAAGTCTGTATGTTTATTTCTTATGACGATCAACCTATCAATTAACCCATCAAAACAATATACGTTCGTTGTAGCGTAGCGTAGCGATAAACGTAGGCGCACATATTTTCCCACATCTCTATCCATTTTTGTTGTTAATAAATTCAGTTCGTCACATTTTCTCCTGCCCCGGTGTGACAACACATCCAGATACTTCTTTCTTTGTCTTCCACCGTCTCCCGTTGATCTTTCCGGTGGTAACTAATTATTGTCATCTACCAGTAAATATATAAATAGTTAATAATATCCAATCTTTTGTATTGATGTGAGAAATGGACAATTACAGCGGAAATGTAGAAGAGAATACAGGCTGATAATAAATGTTAAAGATGAGTATTATGCATTCATAATACAGAATATAAAACCTATATATATATATATATATATATATACACGTGACAAACATAATCAATGCTCTTGCAGTCAACAAGAACATATCATAGCAGTGGGGAAACATCCCAAACGTGTGGTTTGATCATGTGATTAAGTCTAAAATTATTCTGCAGGAAATAAATGAGGGTCGAAGAAAAAGAGGGAAAAAGAAAGTATGGACTGATAATATTAAAGACTAGACATGCTTTTCATTAACAACATCCTAACAAGAAAGCTTTGTTTTTTGTATCATATAAAGAGACATAATAGCATGGAAAGATGAGTAGCTGAAGGCAGAGTTAACGGCAACAAGGGAAGAGGGCGTCCAAGACGGCGATGGTGCAGTAATATATCAGATTGCTTAAACATTGTTTTTTGTATCATATAAAGAGACATAACAGCATGGAAAGATGAGTAGCTGAAGGCAGAGTTAACGGCAACAAGGGAAGAGGGCGTCCAAGACGGCGATGGTGCAGTAATATATCAGATTGCTTAAACATGTCCCTAGCTGCGGCAACTCGCCCAGAATCGCGAATTGTTCAGAGAATCTATAAGGAAGATCAAATTCTGGAAAGAATATGTCACACGATGATGAAACAGGATTTAGATACTCCTCACTTAAACAAAGAACTGAGAATGGAGATATGGCGGGATGTATGTGTTGATGTTTCCAGAGTGACCACCCTGGCAGCCCTGCGACATTGAAGGGTTATGAGTTTGATGATGATACTCTATGCACATTGTTTATCCTAATTTCATATTATAGTTCAAAATGTCCTATTACATAAAGTAACATTATTTCTAGTGTCTGTTTACTTTACATTAAAACTATAACTACAATTTACATCCAACTTAGTCGTCACATGCACAGTACTATAAGATCTATGCACAGTACTATACGATCTATGACAGTACTATAAGATCTATGCACAGTACTATAATATCTATGACAGTACTATAAGATCTATGATAGTACTATAAAATCTATGACAGTACTATAAGATCTATGACAGTACTATAAGATCTATGACAGTACTATAAGATCTATGATAGTACTATAAGATCTATGATAGTAATATAAGATCTATGAGAGCACTATAAGATATATGACAGTACTATAAGATATATGACAGTACTATAAGATATATGACAGTACTATAAAATATATGCACAGTACTATAAGATCTATGCATATAATTAAACCTTGATTCGTTACTTTTGTTTGATTATTGTCGCAATTTCCGTTGGTCACTATTTATATACTTTGTGTTGCCTGTGTGTCGCCTGCCAACGCCGACTAACGAAATGTACGGGAATAATCAGAAATAGATACAAAAGACTTGATTTAATTATGTTGGTAGGTCTTCTATTGGCAAAGGTCACGGTTTAAAGCGAGACCGTCGGCAGTAAATACTTCTGTACTGAAAGTAAACAAGTCTTTTTTTTTTGGTTACGCTTTTGATTATAGTCGTACATTTTGTTGATCACTATTTATATACTTAAGAGTATGCCAAGAAAGTCAAGACCGACCAACGAAATGTGCGGAAACAGTACAAAATCAGCCTTTCAGGGCGTGTTTATTTTTCGTACACAGGTCTTTACTGGAGCCCAATCATGGTTTAATACACCATTGACTGTCTTAGGGTCTTCCCTCCGGATTTTCTGTGTGGGTTTATTTCCCTTAGCTTAAGGCACTTCCGTGTTGACCCGTTAGGCAGCGGATGAATAACGAGTCCTGGAGTAAAATACTTCTTCTTCTTCTGCGTTCGTTCTCAAACTCCTGCATATTAGCAGGATGTAGTCCAGAGAACGGAATGCGTTGTGTCATGGTTTACAGTATTTCTGCGATATCTGCGCCTTTCGGCCTGACACATCCTACTTCAGCATGGCTTTGGGTCACTGACCCTATATGGGATGGGACAGCCAACTCCATCCCATAACCTCCTTAGTCGCTTTTTACGACATGCGTGGAAGGTAATCAGTGTTGCTATTCTTTGCTCCCCTTTCGGGCCCGGCAACACACGGGCGAGGAGTAAAAAAAAAACTAATAGATAATATAAGTTTACATTCATTCATTTTCCTTTTGCGCTGAAGTCAGATCTCTCCAATTCTGTCTGTTCAAAGCTATTCTGTGCAGTTCGTGAATAGTATGAATATTGGTTGTTTTACTATCTCTAAGTATTGTTCTTCTGAGTGTTTCTTTTGGTCTACCCCTTGCTCTTTTGCATGCAGATATCCATTCAAGAGATTGGTGGTGTATTCGGTTGGTGTCTGCGCGTAGGACATACCCGATGTAGGACCAACGGCATTTTCTGATAACATCTGTGATGAAATTTTGATGTGTATCTTCTCTGATTTTATCATTCGATTTGAATTCACTCCAATGGGTGTTAGTTATCCTACGAAGACATTTGTTCTCGAAACTCAATTTCTTTTCTGAGGATAAAGAGCTTTTCCAGCTCTCACATCCGTATGGTTTAAATTTAAGTTTACATACACAAGGTTAAACTTAGAAACGTACCTGCAATATTGACACCTATTCCTGTTGACACGTTGAATGCTGCATTGCTGGTTCTTAAGACAAGGTCTATATTGAATTTTTTGTTGAATTGATCTACGGAAGAAACCCTGCGATGAAAAACACCAATCACAATGAAAATGGAAACACTTCTGGTCAAAATTAGAAGAACAAAAACGTATGTAGTTGAAGGAGAAATTAAAGATGTGCTCTATGGGAAGGTAAAATGTGATTAGGGCTGCCCGTAAACTAGCTATTAATATGGGTACCAGATTGCAAAAGAAAAAGAGGAAGACTTTCTGCAGAGAAAAATCATCAAAGACTATGTTTCGACAGCATGCATTTTAAATTTTGACATACTTTTCTTCTTCTTCTTCTGCGTTCAGCATGTGGTCATGCTATACCGTCAGACCTGTCATCAAGACGAAGTCCACTGTTTTCTACAGGTCAGAGCGGCTGCCCCATAGCTTTTGCCTCAAGTCTGTATCCTCTGGCCAGGTCTGCTGTCTCTGCTCTTTGTATGTTGGGCAGTCCTGAAGTATGTGTTCTGGAGTCTGGGTTCCGGATCCACATGGACATTCATCTGTGTATGAGATCCTTAATCGATAAAGGTAACCTAACAGTCTGCAGTGGCCTGTTCTAAGGCGAAATATTGTGGTCTGATGATATCTTTGGAGGAGATGTATTGCATCATGTTCGTATTCCCCTGCCATTTCTTTCTTCCACTTTGCTGAGTATGTGTTGCGGATTATTGTTTTTACTTCTCCATAAGACAGTGGGTGTCTGTGTTGCTCCATTTCACTTCCTGCCTTTGACAGAGCATCCGCTTTCTCATTTCCCATGATTCCACAGTGTGATTGTATCCACTGAAGGGCAATAGCTGTTGATTTTTGGATCTGTCTTAGCTCATGTTTGATGTTGTGCAGAAAGCTTTCGTTTCTGTTGCTCTGGATTGATTCCAGTAGGGATCTGCAATCTGTGAATATGGCTATCTTCTTTGGTCTTGGCAGTCCTGGTTCAGTGAAGGCTTTCAGTGCTTGATGGCGTGCAACTGCTTCTGCTCTAAAATTAGGAGTATTTCCCGGTTGGAAAAGCTTTTGATATTGTCTTCCCATATTTGAGTCTTATAAAAATTCCACCTCCTCCATTCCTTACTGCTCCTTCGGCCGATCCATCTGTGTAGACATGTGTCCAATCCTTGGGATTGTATTTTATTTCTATCATCTCCAGTGTCAATGCTTTTAGTTGAGGTGGAGTTTGGTATTCCTTATTAATTATTCCAGGAACCTGTGTTATTAGGGAGACATTCTGGAGACTATTGCCTGGCTCTTCAAAGTCCGTTAGTGTTTCAATTTCATTTGGGAGGTTTGTGAGGATTTCTTTATGTTGTTCATGGATATCTTTAGAGGTGACAGAAGCTGGTTCTCTTCAACCTGCTTGTGGTTGATCTAGAAATTGGCGCATACATCGGATGGTTTTGCATGCGCTTAATTTTTTCCCTTTGAACATTCTAATTCTTCTAATTTTCGCAAAAGTCCATGTCAGAGCTTGAAGTTATTCAACGGACAGAGTCAGGTCAAGAACATCAAATCATTTAAGATCTCCTCGGGTAAGCCAAGGTCAGGCCCATGCTAGACCATGTTAGACAAACCGCACTAATTTCCAGTCACTGATTATGATAATTCTAGAATGATACTATTATGCAGTGCCTGTTCGTCTACGCCAGTCGACACATCTCATGATGCTGCTGATATGAGCATAGCTGAGATTGATGTTTCCCATTATTCTTTCTTCTTCTTCTGCGATCTTCTTCTTCTTCTGCGATCTTCTTCTTCTTCTGTTTCCTATGCTCATATGTCTATACAGGAAGGTGGGCCGCCTCCATGAATTCAGTCGTCAGCAGGAGGTCCTCACGGTTGCCCCACAGCTTCACCTTCAGATCTGTCTCTTGGGGTCATATTTTGGTTCTCACGTCATCAAAGAGTCTGCATAATATGTTCTGGAGTCTGGGGACCCTTTTGACATGGGTATTGGTCAGTTTGGACAGTCTTAATTTTGTGGAGATGTGCTTGTAGTCTACAGTGTCCTGTGCGAAGTCGAAAAATTGTTGTTTGTTGTGACCTGTTTATCTTTAGAATAGGGTCCTGTGGAAAGTTACTGCCTGTTCTCTGACTCCGTGTATGTTTGTATTTTCCTTTGATGAGGATTTTTGCTTCAGTCAGTGATATTCTGTTCTGGAATTGTTCCTTTTTTGCACCTGCTTTTGCCAGTCTGTCAGCTCCCTCAGAATATGTTGTGAGAACATGGGTAGAGAACATATTCGATGAAGCTAGTGAGAATATAGGAAGAACATATTGAGAATATACTGTGGGAACATACTGAGAACCTAATGAGAATATACTGAGATCATACTCGATGAACCTAGGAAGAACTGAGAAAACTGTGAGAACAAGGTTGCCGACATAGGATGAGCATACTGTGAGAACATACTCAGAACCAAGTGAGAATATAGTGAGAAGATAGACGAAGAGCAGATGAATAACATAATTGAAGAACCTAGCGAGAACATACTAAGAATATATTAGAACAAGTTAGAAGCTTGTAAGACCATGTTAGAACTTAGTTCAAGACCATAGAGATAATATAGTGAGAACATAGTTGAAGCGGAGAATGAGAACATAGTTGAAGAACCAAGAGTGAACATATCAATAATATGTTAGAACATGGTAGAACATAGTTATAACATAGTGAGAATATACTGCGAATATGTTAGAACATAGTGAGAATATACTGCGAATATGTTAGAACCTAGAGAGAACATGGTGAGACAATAGTGACACTATAGTTGAAGACCATAGGGAGACCATGCCCCAGACCCCAGTTGTGTACATATGACGAATATACTGTGAGACCATACTGAGAACCAAGTGAGAACATAAGGCAAAGAGCAGACTGAGAACCAAGTGAGAACATAAGGCAAAGAGCAGACTGAGAACATAGTGAGAACATACGGCAAAGAGCAGACTGAGAACATAGTGAGAACATACGGCAAAGAGCAGACTGAGAACATACGGCAAAGAGCAGACTGAGAACATAGTGAGAACATACGGCAAAGAGCAGACTGAGAACATAGTGAGAACATACGGCAAAGAGCAGACTGAGAACATAGTTGAAGGCCCTAGGGAGAACACATTGCGATGATAGTGAGAGCGTGTTAGCATCGTGACAATATGTTGAGAACATAGCTGAAGAGCATAGAGAGAACATAACGCGAACATAGATATGTTACTCATTTTTATTATCTATAAGATCGATATGTGGTATATGTGTGACTTATTTGGTCGTCTAATTGATATAGGACAGTTCTATGGATGCTTTTGCCTCGTCAGTGGTCCTTCGTGTTTGTTGTTGGTTGTCATAGTTTTTCGTTATATTACGCTTATTAGTATTTGGGGAAAGGGGCTCAGCACGACCACATATATTAGTTGCTGGGGAAAGGGGCTCAGCCCGACTACATATATTAGTTGTTGGGGAAAGGGGCTCAGCCCGACTACATATATTAGTTGTTGGGGAAAGGGGCTCAGCACGACTACATATATTAGTTGTTGGGGCTCAGCGAGACTACATATACTAGTTGTTGGGGCTCAGCACGACTACATATATTAGTTGTTGGGGAAAGGGGCTCAGCGCGACCACATATATTAGTTGTTGGGGCTCAGCGAGACTACATATATTAGTTGTTGGGGCTCAGCGAGACTACATATACTAGTTGTTGGGGCTCAGCGAGACTACATATACTAGTTGTTGGGGCTCAGCGAGACTACATATACTAGTTGTTGGGGCTCAGCGAGACTACATATACTAGTTGTTGGGGCTCAGCGAGACTACATATACTAGTTGTTGGGGCTCAGCGAGACTACATATACTAGTTGTTGGGGCTCAGCACGACTACATATATTGGCTGTTGGGGAAAGGGGCTCAGCGCGACCACATATATTAGTTTTTGGGGAAAGGGGTTCAGCACGACCACATATATTAGTTGTTGGGGAAAGGGGCTTAGCACGATCACGCCTAACCTTAACCTCTGTCTATATTAACTGTTTTACTAACTGCTGACATTGGTTGTCATAGTTTATCGTTATATTACACATATTAACATTGTCGAAAAGGGCTCTGCACCCGGTGTACCTATAACTGACATATTATGCCAGTTTGTGTGACACTATTTCCAGGAATCACGAGCGACTTGATCTTACCTCCCTTGCGCAGTGGCGTGGTTTGTCACATCGTTTGTCAGAGTTTTACAGAAGTACTGAACATTTTAGGCCAGTTAAATATATGTTTTACTGTAACAACCTCTTCTTTCCCCCCCCCCCCCCGCCCAACCAATGCAAACATGAACCAGGTATTTATAAAGAATAAAAATAATCCCAGCTGATAACATACCTTCAAACAGGAAGTTGCGTTGGACGCATAATTTCTGTCCGTCTCCATTTACAAATGGTTCATATATCTTTTATAAATAAATTTACTGGAAAAGTTTTGGTCTGATTCGTGTGTGAATGGTGTTTGCTAAGTTGGTCGTGAAATGAAAATTGAGTGCAAGTATGTCATTCGACTAGCTTTGTTTCAGGGCTGTAGCTACAGAATTGTTGAGGGAGCGGGGTTAGTGGTGTGAGTGGCAGAATACGTTTTCCATATTTTTTTGGAAGAACAGATGAATAGAAAGAACAAACTCAATCAATAAAGTGTTGTGGGCTATCATGTTTCTTTCATAAATTCCTGCATCTTGGGTTATTGATGAGATAAGTTGGTGATATTTTGTCATGTTATGATGTCAACCCTTTCGGGAACTTCTTTGACTGTCTCTTCCACTCTTGTTCGTTACGGTGGTCATTACAAGTTCAAGTTAATTTTGTTATCATCATCACCGCATAACATTTAAATTTTGCAATCATCACCACATACCATTTAAATTTTGCTATCATCATCACCACATACCATTTAAATTGTGCAATCATCACCACCACATACCATTTAAATTTTGCAATCATCACCACATACCATTTAAATTTTGCTATCATCATCACCACATACCATTTAAATTGTGCAATCATCACCACATACCATTTAAATTTTGCTATCATCACCACATACCATTTAAATGTTGCAATCATCACCACCACATACCATTTAAATTTTGCTATCATCACCACATACGATTTAAATTTTGCAATCATCACCACATACCATTTAAATTGTGCAATCATCACGACATACTATTACAATTTTGACCTGTCTGCTTCTAATTTTTGCTGAAATTTGTCTGCATACTCCAGAGTCCTATGATGTCTGCTTACTCCAGAATCTCTGAGGACACCCTGATGTCTGCTAACTCCAGAATCTCTGAGGACACCCTGATGTCTGCTTACTCCAGAATCTCTGAGGACACCCTGATGTCTGCTTACTCCAGAATCTCTGAGGACACCCTGATGTCTGCTTACTCCAGAATCTCTGAGGACACCCACATTAGTTCTTGTGGTTGTTCTTAATATTGCCCTTACATGAAATAAATATATCTATATAATGTAGCAGTCTTTTGTCTGCATTTGCTGTAAGGTGCCGCAGGATTGTAAGGTGCCGCAGGATTGAATGACGATCAGTTTTCGGGAAGGCATGTTTGGTCGCTGGATATGAAATAATATTGAGAAGTCTCAGAATGTTGGTAAATCCTTCAATCCACCTTCTTCTAGTTCTTTCTCTGTATCGTGATGTTTCTATTTTCATGTTGTATGCTATTGTCGCTGACCAATAACATTTAATTGCGGCCAAACCATTTCAGTATTTGTTTTCAAATATATTTGACGATGTATGTTGTTTCAACAATTTCTGTAATTTCTTCATTTCTCACGTGATCTCTTCTTGTTCCGTCTGCCGCTTTTCTTGACATTTCACTTCACAAAATATGGAACAAATCAATATCTCAAAAACATATTCAGAAACATCATGATAACATTGGGTCAAGGGGCATGAAATAACGGACTGCTGGAGCAATAACCAATCAAGTAACGGACTGCTGGAGCAATAACCAATCAAGTAACGGACTACTGGAGCAATAACCAATCAAATAACGGACTGCTGGAGCAATAACCAATCAATCAGAATCTTACAAGCGGAAACAGGACTGACCTTACATCCCTCACAAGCATGTACGCCGTAATGGAACCCACTTGCTCTGTCTCCACACACTCGGCACAGAACAATCTCACCATCAAACTCTGTGGAAGTCAAACATGGGCAATTTAGATATTTACATTTATACAACTATACATGTCAGTAAATATGTTTATAATGAGACTAGTCAGTCTTGTATAGCAGTTTCCTCTTATACTGCGTTCGTTCTCAAACTCCTGCAAATTAGCAGGATGTAGTCCAGAGAACAAAGCGCGTTGTGTCATGGTTTACAACGTAGCTGCGACTTTCGGCCTGACAAATCCGATTGCAGCCAAACCGACTTAAATCCAACTGGCTTGCGGGTCAATGTGACCACACCCGTGGGCGGGGGCCACCAACTCTACCCCATAATCCCATTAGTCGCCTCCAATTAGGCCGCCTACAATAGAAAACCTCTGCACAGAGTTAAGTTGTCATTCATTCGTTACATTTATTGATTGCTGCCGTTTTTTTCCGTTGGGCACTATTTATATACTCGGGAGTCGCAAGTAAAAAATAGAAAAGACTACACCACGTATATAAATAATGACCGACGGATAGCAGGACAGTAACCAAAAATTTTGTCTCCTGAATAACACTCACTGCCTGTCGTATTTCTTGAATGATATGAATAACCAACTGTGAAAGCAACAATAGAATCATGTCCGTCATCATAACACCTTAACTGCATCACTGCTTAATAAGGCCAGTTCGGTTTTCTCAATGCTTTTCATTGACCATTTAATTATATATATATATATAAAACCAAACTGTCGTAGGAATTCCGACAAAATGAACAGTGCCACATACTATTCATTCATTCATTTTCCTTTTGCGCTGACGTTAGTGCATAGGGCAGAGGTCAGATCTCTCCAATTATGTCTGTTCAAAGCTATTCTATTCTGTGCAGTTCTTGAATAGTATGAATATTGGTTGTTTTACTATCTCTAAGTATTGTTCTTCTGAGTGTTTCTTTTGGTCTACCCCTTGCTCTTTTGCCTGTAGGTATCCATTCAAGTGAGTGGTGGTGTATACATACTATAAATAAGTATAAATAATGCTACTGAATATTCTATGGTATGTTTCAATAACTTTGCCCAACTTTCAAATGATGTATCTCAGCAAATATATAACGCATATAATTGCCATTTTTTGTGTGAATTTGAAATGTTATAGATCAATTTAATTATTTTTCCCCCATTAAAATGCAGCCATGGGTTTATATTTTCGTTATAAGCTATATAGATTCAAAGTCTACTTGGGAGCACACATCTCACACACAATAATTAGGGTGTTTACAGTCAATTATAAGACGTTATTTACACATAATTTGTTTATTATACAATTGGAATGATTTAAGCGTGAAATTGCACGATTCTGTACTCTTGAACACAAGACAGGCGGTGTTTAAAGGCCGTATCTTGGTGTAATGTTCATATTCTCTGTCAGAGGTGTATCAACATAAAGTGTGTAGTTAGTAGGAAAAAATGAATCTGCGAGTAAAGTTTATAACATTAAAACAGATCACAAATAAGATTTTAAAGTATTTCTGCAATAAAGCTACTGGATGAAAACTTTATAATTGTATTTCAAACACACGAAGAAGAATTAGGTTAAAATTGCATTAAGGTCTTCACGGCGCTATAAATAACGAACTATTTATAATTTTACGTAGCTGACGTCACGGATTTCCGTGTAACACCAATCAAATCGATGGCTGCCTTCCGGAAGCAGAAGGGAATTTTTGAGAATCACAACTGCCTCACATGCTAATATCCTAATTCTAAATACTGATTCTAACCCTAATTCTAATCATAACCCTAATTCTAACATTATAACCCTAATTCTATGCACATGCGCAATCACACTGCAAAGGTTAAGTAATGCCTCTTAGTAGAATAAAACTAGAACAAAGGTCACAGTGAAGACCCAAAGGAAATTTCAGCCGAGAACTATTCATGGCTTATGGATAACTAAACGAACATTGAGCAGTTGGATAGAAAAATCTGATGTTTCCAATTGACACTAGAGGAGCAACGTTCCATTATATCTATGAACTGCAAACTGGTGATACATATGAAATAATTAGATCAATGAAGTACCAGTATGGTAGCGTACTAAATGTCAATGACAGTGTCACAAGTATCTCGTATAACGATCATTTAATAAATCATCTTAAACAGGTATTCATATGCAAACAGGGTGGACAAATTATTGTAACAGTAGACATGCCTATGCCTAATAAACTCACAGAATATGTGACTGAAGTGGTACAATTTCTTTTTTTTTTTGAGACACAATAATTAGTATGCCGACAAAGATCAGTGAATTTCATTCGTGCACAAAAACTGGACATGCTGGACAAATATAAAGTATAAATTTGTTGGATCTAATGTTTAAAAAAAAAAAAAAATCTTTTACAGAAAATGGCATTAATACGTTAGAGCAGTGTCTCCCAACCTTTTTTTTTACCATGCTCCCACCTAAGTCTTTCTAAAGTTTTGATGTCCCTCTATAGAACATATTTGTATTTTTTTATATTCAAACATTAAATTATTCCCTACATGAAGCCTAATTACGACTTGTTCGAATTGCCCCCTGGACAATCAAATTGCCCCCCCTTCCCTCCTGTGGGCTCCACGTTATGAAACACTGCGTTAGAGTCTAACGGTTAGACAGACGTTTACTCAGATAATTACTTTTGATTGAGAGCAAAGCTAGTGAAACGTGCTATAAATATCAAATAGTAGCATTATTACTTCATTGTACGCATGTGGTTGCGTCTGTGGGTCTCACTAATGGCTCACTAGACAAACCACCCATGCAACAGAAAACCTTAGTAGATGACATGCCGTTATATTGAGGTTATCTTCTTAGAGAAGCTTCATGGCACGTCATCTATACAATTATGCTGTTTGTGCTGTTATTTTGTTGTTGAATTGTGTTTCATATTTACTTGAATATATGTATGCACCCTCTGTGGTTGGGAGGGAGCCAGAGATGTACTGTGCAGCACTGGGGAGGAGGAAACTGACAGGACTGTTTTTTCCTATGGCTGAGGCCCATCATAGAGGCAAAGTGACTCAGGACATGACAATCTTTTTGACTTAAAAATTTGGTTGCATGCCTGGAGCAATAGAGAAGTTCGGCATAACCAGTAGTCAATTAATGGCGGGGAATGAGCACAATGAACCCTATCTTGGCTACAGTGGCTTGGAGCAGTGCATAGGTTGAAACCTACCTTCCTGGAGGTGTGATAGTTATTCTCTGGCTCTGTCCAAGGTTGGGCCGAAAATCCATAGACTTCCCAGCAATATAATGCCATTTAATGACATTTGGTCAAAGGGTATGACCCCATGGACCGCTGGATCAGCAACCAACCAACCAACTTCATTATAGTATTTATGACTTAATTATGCATTGCTTCACCAGTCAATGAAAAGCACAGAAAAGGTCGCAGTGACGTAAAATAACGACATATCTAACGATGGTCACGAAAGGACTAATTGACCAGTCCCCCCCCCTCCCCTCAACCACTGACTTTGGAAAAGTTTAGGGCGAGGGGATCGACTGGCAGGGGATCGAAATGAATGACTTATCAACTTATCAGCAATCAGATTATTTCTGGGATGCACTTGCAAAGATCAAAATACCCTTTGCGGCAATTAGAAACAAACGGTACAGTCTGACCTACATTGGAGTTATGGGCCAATGACCGACCGACATTCCATGAATAGGTGTGAGATCCCACCTGGCGTCAAATTTAAGAGCAAACCTGAAAGAAAAATGTCACTGCAACTAAATGGTATTTACTGATCCTTTAGAATTTTGACCACGCAGTAAGTGTGGCGACGGGGAAAAAACATGGCTTTGAATAGGATAAACATACAGAAACATAGTAATAATTGTAATAGTTGTTTACTCATAAATAAATGTGTGTGTATGTATGTATGTATATATATATATATATATATATATATATATATATATATATATATATATATATATATATATATATATATATATATATAGGCCAAATGCATGCGGTTGCATCTGTGGGTCTCACCAATGACCCACTAAACAAACCACCCATACAACAGAAAACTTTAGTAGATGACATGCCTTTATATTGAGGCTCACTTATGGAAGCTTTGTAACATGTCATCTATACAATTATAGACCCCCTCTGAGTAAAAGGCTCCTTCAATAGGCATTGCACTAAGCGGAAAGCTGAAGTCTACTGGGTAGAAAGAAAGCTCAGAAAAACCATCCCACTGCAAATAGGAAGTAAGAGATAATCGCTCGCAATTCCTGGGGTTTATACAATATAACAAACAATATAGAGGCCAATGCGTCTTTAGAACAGGAGTGCTCTAAAACTAGTTGGAAAAATAGAATCAGACTTTAACTCTTGGAAACAGACATAAAACAGACATTAGTAAGCACATTTTCGTTTCACAAGATTGATGAGTTATAAAACACAACTGTAAATATGAACAACAAAATTGCAATGTTATACATCATACCATCACTATACCAGTGCCAAACGTGAAAATTAACAACAAAAGCCTTTAGAAAATTGTTACGCCACTGCAGACTGTTGGGTCACCTTTATCGATTGAGGATCTCATACACAGATGAATGTCCATGTGGATCCGGAACCCAGACCCCGGAACACATACTTCAGGACTGCCCAACATACAAAGAGCAGAAGCAGCAGACCTGGCCAGATGATACAGACTTGAGGCAAAAGCTATGGGGAAGCCGCTCTGATCTGTAGAAGACGGTGGACTTCGTCTTGGCGACAGGTCTGACGGTATAGCATGACCACAGATGCTGAACACAGAAAAAGAAGATAATTGTTACAACATAAATGACTATCTTCATAGAATTCTCTAAGTAGCAATAAGAGACATAATCAGAAAACATCAGAAGACTAACAGACACAATGTCAATCATGAATTACATCAGAAGACTAACAGACACAATGTCAATCATGAATTACATCAGAAGACTAACAGACACAATGTCAATCATGGATTACATCAGAAGACAAACAGACACAATGTCAATCATGAATTACATCAGAAGACTAACAGACACAATGTCAATCATGAATTACATCAAAAGACAACAGATTTAGTGGTTTTCACATGCTTCCAGACTACTATAAGATAGTGACCCTAAAAAAAATAAGTTATTCAGACACAATGGATGCAAAGCCAGGGGGAGACCACGCAAAAGATGGATTACAGAAATAAAAATCAACGAAAACAAACATATGAAACACACAAAAAGGCCGTCTCCAATATTCTCCTGAAACTGCAAGGCATAAAGGACTACAAAGAGGGGGGAAATGAGTTATAAAGAATACTGTATAGTGTCAGAAGCGCAATTGCTTGTCAATCACGTTATAAAAATATTTTAAAAAATAAACTCTGCAGTTTGGTATAGGAAGTAGAGTGAGATACAGGGTTGCCAAATGGTTATAACTGTTTATAGTTAAATTGTTGATAAAAAATTACCAAATTTATAAATCGTGTTTGAATATTACACAAACTCATGAACACATACTTCAGGACTGCGGAACATACAAAGAGTAGAGAACAGCGGATCTGGCCAGAGGATACAGATTTGAGGCAATAGTTTTGGGGCAGCCGATCTGACCTGGAGATGACAGTGGACTTCGTGCCTTGGTCTGACAATATAACATGACCGCAGATGCTGAACTCAAAAGAAGAAAGAATACTACATTTCTATAATCATATATTACCTCTCTCCAATTAACAATATTCATTCATTTAACTGTGATAAATTGAAATTTTGCTAACTTAATTAACATGAGAGCTCAGGCCAAATCAACATTTCAAACGATACTATGAGTAAATTCAATGTGACCACACCCGTGGGCGGGGCAGCCAACTCTATCCCATAATCCCATTAGTCGCCTCCAATTAGGCCGCCTACAATAGAAAACCTCTAATAGGAAGCCCCAAAAACGATTCTATGCAACGGAGTAGTATCAATGCATACGAGAGTTAGAGTGCTTATGTGTTATACTGAACCAATTCTTCTTTATGGATGTGAAGCATGGACGGTAAACAAAAGAGCTCACGATAAGCTGAAGACAACTGAGATGAGAAATGCTGTGAAAATCTCATGCTTTCTTTTACGTTCCATAATTGTTAGTGTGTTACGCAGTCAAATTCATCTTGTGTAGTCTGCAAAACTGGTGTATATGTGCTGGTGTATATGTACTGGTATATAGGTACTGGTGTATATGTACTGGTGTATATGTACTGGTATATAGGTACTGGTGTATATGTACTGGTGTATATGTACTGGTGTATATGTACTGGTATATAGGTACTGGTGTATATGTACTGGTGTCTTCATTCTAGATTTATACATGAGTAGGCACCCAGTGTTTATAAATTAGTTAATATCTACAACAGAATCTGACACACAATTTGTAGTGAAACGTAAACAAGGAAGTATAGGACAACAGAATCTGACACACAATTTGTAGTGAAACGTAAACAAGGAAGTATGGGACACAACAGAATCTGACACATAAATTGTAGTCAAACTTAAACAAGGAAGTATGGGACACAACAGAATGTGACACACAATTTGTAGACAAAAGTAAACAAGGAAGTCAAAGGCACAACAGAATCTGACACACAATTTGTAGTCAAACTTAAACAAGGAAGTCAAGGACACAACATAATCTGACACACAATTTTTAGTCAAACTTGAACGAGGAAGTATAGGAAAGTATGTATATCAGTTTTCAAAGATAGCAAAAATAAATTTCATAGCTAGGGGAGACTGAGCACATATGTGTGTGCCCAGAGTGCAATGATGACAGATAATCGTTTATTTCACCATTTAATGTTTTCTGTTATAAAAAATGCTTACTGAATATACTTGAAGTCGCCTAAGCTTTTTTGCCATTCGATTCCAAGTATGTAAATAGTGACCAACCGAAATAACAAAAATTCAGAGACGTCACGAATGGCGTCCTAATTAATTCTATTGGAAGGTCTTTATTGGTGATGGACATGGTTGATGGCAACAACCTGAATAGAATATGCCACAACATTTCTATTATATAGTCTAGAATATCAGATTTGATAAATGCCTCAGTGTTGCACATGGTCGAGAGGTTAAAGCGTTGATCTCACAACCGTAAGGTCGAGGTTTCGACTAGGACTCGTTTAAAAGAAATGTCTGTAGGAGGGTAAATTTAAAAAAAAAAACATACCCCGAATATGACGTTACGACAACAAGGGCATGCGGGTTTTATCCAACAAGCCACTCACTCACAACTTTCTTGAAACTCCATAACAGGTAAAATACAGCGTTGATAGTCAGTCAGTCAGTCAGTCGTCTTTAGATTAATCAGAGAGACGCGTGGAATGCAATAGAAAGGACATTGTGACGATGTATTCGACCCAAGAGGCGACTAAGGAAGTTTTGGGGGTGGAGTTGGCTGTCACATCCAATAGGGGATCAAAGTGACCAAAAAGTCATGCTGAGGCCGGATGTATCAGGTCGTAAGACACAGATCATGACTCAACGCATTCCGTTCTCCGGACTTCATCCTGCTAATCTGCAAGAACATGAGAACGAACACAGGGGAAGAAGAAAAAGTAATGTACCATCGAGGACGAGTCCCTCAAAAATGAACGATATTTACTTTTACTGAATAATAGCGGTCTGTTTCAGTTCTATCAGCTTAGGAGGCGCACTGAGAAACAGTGTGACTGAGTGAGACAACAATCTGATATTCCTTATCATACATTCGTTGTCAATAACGGCATTTCATATGTCCATCAAAGACTCCTCTTACCAATCTTCTATATGTGTAAATCACCAAAGGTCGCCGTGTGAGTGAATCAGCTTTAACGGGACTCTGGTACACTACACACACCAAACAAAAACAAAAAAACAACAAAAAAATCCCCCAAAAAATCGACAATTAATAATGAATAGTTGCAATATAATTGAATACATGGACGCTACTTGGTCTGGGAGGGATTCCATTTCTAGACCAAAGTAGAATGACAGAATCCGTCCGTAGTACGACCTTCACCGAGATGGTCTGACAAAAACAACTACCGTGGTCTAGAAACTTCTGTTTCGGGTCGACCATGCTGACACAGCGGTCTTTAAAGCGGTCAGACAGGAGACTGGTGTCCGTTTTGCAGGACGTAGTTTTAGATACGGTTTCCCCGAGAAAAGATGTACTCGTAATTCTACAACTACTTGTCTACGACATCAATATCGGCAACACTAACGACATTATGATCAATAACAACCACATCATGAAAACCAACATTCAAAAGTGACTTATTGTGACTTCTAGAGTGACGCATTTGACTGTTCCTATGATTTCCATTGGCTGTCGTCACAAATCATAAACAAAATTACCAATGAAAACCACGGAAAAAATCAAATGTGTAACTTTAGAAGGATTATTCCTAATGAACCAGAAGGACTTACGAGTATATGACCAATGGCTACGGCCGTATCTTTCATCAATTATACAGTCCAGGTATACACGTGATATGGCACAATCTATAAAACATTGCATAAATTATATTTATAGAAAACAGACAATTCCTCCTCCTACCCCCTCCCCCAAGAAAAAATCCCATTTCATCTTTATTAATTTAATAGTACTTATCAACAGAAATGGCAAACTACAAGACAAAAATATTGCACTGAAAAGGACCACTAAAAATTGATGGATTGATCGCAAAGTTGTGAATTAGTTTTTTTCTATCAACTTTATCTGTGGGGTATTTTTGATCCAAAGTTATAATGAACGATGAAACTCCTGTGTCCCGTGTGCAATAGGGTGTTGAAATATAGCAGGGGTTCCCAAACTGTGAGGGGGGGGGGGCGCCTCCCGCCTAGGAGGGCTTGATCGTGACAAATAAGACCTAACTGTTAATTTCACTATAAAACAGTTAATTTCACTATAAAACAGTGTCAACCTTCTTATATCTTCTTCTTCAGCGTTCATTCTCAAATTCCCACTGGATATCTCTTTTAGCAGGACCATGGTCCTATTAGATTTCCAGAAGGATGTAGTCCAGAGAATGGAAATGCGTTGTGTCGCAGTTTTATTTGCGCCAATGGTCCGACACATCCGTCTTCGTCGAAAACTTCTTACATAATGTTTTTGATTATTGCTGTAATTTTCTTTGATCACTATTTATATGACCACTATCCGCCGAAGACGGATTTGTCGGGCCAATGGCGGAAACAAAACTGCGGCACAACGCATTTCCATTCTCTGGACTACATCCTGCTGGAAATCTAGTAAAACCATGGTCCTGCTACATGGGAGATCCAGTGGGAGTTTGAGAATGAACGCTGAAGAAGAAGAATATGACCTATATTTATACGATGGACTGTGTATAGACGTCATGTGAGGACGATCAATAACTTTCACACAACTTGTCTTCAAAACGTTATGAACATCAGATGGCAAGACAAGATTCCAGATACCATTGTCCTTGGCAGATCTGGAACATCAGATGGCAAGACAAGATTCCAGATACCATTGTCCTTGGCAGATCTGGAACATCAGATGGCAAGACAAGATTCCAGATACCATTGTCCTTGGCAGATCTGGAACATCAGATGGCAAGACAAGATTCCAGATACCATTGTCCTTGGCAGATCTGGAACATCAGATGGCAAGACAAGATTCCAGATACCATTGTCCTTGGCAGATCTGGAACATCAGATGGCAAGACAAGAATCCAGACACCATTGTCCTTGGCAGATCTGGTATCCCCAGCATTGACACTATCCTGATGTAGACACAGAGTCGTTGGTCATGTCATATCAGAATCGTTGTTGTTTCCCTTCTGTGTCAGGTTGCGAAACTGTCTAATATTTTCTCACGCTGTTGCCCTCTGTCTCTGTTGTCCTCAATCTTGCCTGTTGTGATTATGTTCTCCAAACCTCCTTGTCTTGGAAGAAAAAAAAGCCCCCAAAACGAAGATTGTCTTTTTCTTATATTATTGAATAAGCATTGTCTCGCATTTGACTCTTTCAATACCCCTACAATACATTGTCTGGCTCTCCATGTTACTCACAACATTCTTCTGTAGAACTAGATATCTTCTGCTTCTAATTTCCCAATTTCCTGTTTGTTTATTGTCAAAGACTGGCATCTATATGTTAGTATAGAAGTTATATAGCACTGCAGAACTCTCTTCTTCACCCGTAATGACAAGATCATATTACACAGTATATTTTTCATTTTTCTGAATGTTGTTTTTGCCTGCCCTATTCTGCTTCTGATTTCTGTTGAACTTCTTCCATATGTTGTAATCGTTGTACCTAAATATTTGAATTTGTGGACTTGTTTTAATACTATATCATTCACTTTGATCTTGTAAGCTGTTGTATTTTGCTTCTGTGAAATAACCATTACTTCTGTTTTCTTGAGGTTTAGTGAGATGCCTTTCTCTTTACTGTTTGACACTACTACATTAATTAATTTTTGAAGGCCTTCCTCACTTTTAGCAATCAGAACATTCGCAAGAGGTAATCAGAACATTCGCATATCTTAAATTATTTATGTTATGCCCTCCCACCTATATTCCTCCCACCTATATTCCTCCCACCTATATTCCTCCCACCTAATATCAACTATTGCATGCATTATTTTTTCACTGTATAAAGAGAACAAGTCTGGTGAAAGTACACATCCCTGTCTAACTCCTAGTTTTATATGTTGAAAAGGTATAACGTATAAACGAAACGTGTTCTACATTATTGCTGCTCTTTGTTGCTAGTACATATTGCATTGTTGGTACCTTTGCCTTCTACAAAACCACATTGTTCTGAACTTATTTCTGTTTTTATTCTGTTTCTCACTCTTCATCGCCCGTGTGTTGCCAGGGCCCTAAAGGGGAGCAAAGAATAGCAACACTGTTTACCTTCCACGCATATCGTAAAAGGCGACTAAGGAGATTATGGGATGGAGTTGGCTGTTCCATCCCATATAGGGTAAGTGACCCAAAGCCATGCTGAAGTCGGATGTAACAGGCCGAAAGGCGCAGATATCGCAGCAATGCTGTAAACCATGACACAATGCATTCAGTTCTCCGGACTACATCCTGCTAATCTGCAGGAGAACGAACGCAGAAGAAGAAAACTCTCTTCATGATTCTGAAAAATATTTTTGTTATTTGGCTCTGTGGCTGATCGTACGGTTTTCAACACATTTGAAATTATGGTACGTGCACTGTCCGGCTCTGTTGTAGAGAGTCATGTGCGCGTCTGTGCCAGAAGACGGCCAAGGTACCAGGTTCGAATCCCGCCACAGGCAAATGTGCATCAGAACACTTCAAAAAATAATGTCAAACTACTGTTTGTATTTATATTACCTAGCCTAAAAATCCTGGGTTAATGACAACGTCCTGAATAAGATATATTGTCAATTACATATAAACTAAAAATAACATACTTTATCGAATGCCGCCGGTTTACCCATAGTGCAGCAGTACAAATGACCTCGTATCGACCTCGCCCCGATCAGCATAAAATTCCCGCCCGCTTTTTTTTTCCACCAACCACTCCACTTCAGTGACGCTGAACTTAAACTCTAAACTTCAGTTCCATACTGCGCCATGTTGTATTCTCGAGAAGCAATCAAAAACAGTGCTTTCGCTCTAACCGGCGAACGAGGGCATACCGAATCCAAAACAACACAAGCTGTTTACGTGATCTAATTCTCCGAGCTATCTACTGACCTGAATACGCTTCTCCAATGAACAAAAACACCGGCCTAGTCGAACATGGACCAGGTTATCCATAATTCAGGGCAGACCAAACGCTTAATTCGCAGTCTTCATAACTTAACATTAATCACTACAGGGTTTCGCATGTTAGCCATTTGGATACGCCTTAAAAGCTCCTGACATTTAGGCACATGACATTCAGCTGCACGACATTCACCATTACAGGAACCATAATCGAAAGAAAAGATAACACAGCTTATAGATTATGTGTAAAATGTAGGTGGGAAATATATTAAAATATCTAAACAAATCACAAGAAACCAAACAATGAGAATAATAAAATGCTACATCTATTCTGCATTAATGTCTACCTCAGAAACATGGATAGTAAACAAACAACTAGAAGACAGAATTGGTGCGTTTCAATGTGGGTGTTTGTGTTAATACTTCTTCTTCCGCGTTCATTCTCAAACTCCCACTGGATCTCCCTTGTAGCAGGACCATTGTCCTACTAGATTTTCAGCAGTATGTAGTCCAGAGAATGGAAATGCGTTGTGCCGCCGTTTTATTTGCGCCAATGGTCCGACACATCCGTCTTCGGTGGATAAATGCAGCAGCACAACAGCGGAAGAGTAATTAGAACAGTGTTTCCCAACCTTTTTTCACCATGACCCACAGAAGTCTTTCCAAATTTCTGATGTCCCCCCCCTACTCTATGTAACATGTACATATTTTTTAATATTAAAAAACTGAATTATTCCCTAATGAAGCCTAATTACAACATGTACGAATTGCCCTCCCCCCCCCGCGCTGAAAAATCACATTGCCCCCCTTTGGGGTGTGGGTACCACGTTGGGAAACACTGAACTAGAAAGTCACGGATATACCAACATCTGTCTATAGTGGTTATTCCATGCAGGGCCGGTCTTAGGCCATTGCAACCTATGCGGCCGCATTGGGCACCGCACTTCATAGGCCCATAAATTCATATTATAATTTATTTTATTATCCTCTTCCCTACCCAGACTGGGCCCCGCGCAATCTATTTCGCATTGGGCCCAGCAATTGTTGGGGCCGGTCCTGATTCCATGTCCGAACTGTTCAAGAACATTTACAGCTCGAATAGAGCTTATTAGCCATCTACGAACTATTAAGCATGGACATAATTCTAACTGAATTTTCAAAAGTAGATGTAACAAATGGTCATCAATACTTGTGATAGACGAACAAAAACATAAAAGAATCAGGGGAACTTCATGACAGAAAAGAAAATGAACAAAGAGGTTCTGACAATATTTAAAAAAAAAACTATTAAAGGAAATAAAAATCAAACATATAAGTATTTTGGACATATTGAAAGATATGACACCTTGTTGAAGACCTTATTTGAGTGTAGAGGAGAGGCGAGCAAGAGGTAGGCAGAGATATATCGCGACATAGGTTATCCTAGTAGAGTGGATCACGAAAGCAAGAGACAAGAGGTGGAGAACGTTGCAGATCTTCGTTGCTGAAACAACACTTGATGATGATGTCTCTACAAAACCAGTATCGTTCAACCATCCTTTAACCAACATTGCTCTTACAAATGTCAATAGTGGACAACGACATCTACATATATAATTATAAAACCATAAAGGAAATTTAACAGCAACAGCAGTTGCACTATAAGAACAGCTGCAGGCTACACAGAGGACTTTGTGATTAGCACAGGAGTAAAGCAGGGATGTGTATTATCCCCACTACTTTTTATTACATACATGGACCATATAAACAAGACAGCAAATTCTAATGAAGCAAATGAACTGCTTTTTGCAGATGACTAGGTTTTATTCCACAACAGCATTAAAAACCTGCAAGACCACCTAAACACAATAGACACAGCAGGCAAGCAATTTGGAATGAAAATCAACATAGACAAAACAGAAGTAATGAATATTGCAAGCGAAAAGGAGAACATCAACATACAGATAAACAATAAACAACTAAAACAAGTACATGAATTCAAATATCTGGGCAGCACATTGAGATATGACAACAAACAAGAAGCAGAAATAAACGCAAGATGTAATAAGGCCTGTCAGATCATTGGTCAATTAACACCTTTACTAAGAAACAAAGATATTACACTAGAAACAAAGAAAGCACTTTTCAACACCATTTTCTTACCAACATTGTGTTATCAGTGTCAAACTTGGACATTAGATTCTAGAACAATACATAAGATTAACACCACTGAAATGAAATGTGTGAGACGTATGATTGGAGTTAGCTTGAGAGACAAAATCAGGAATGAAGCACTAAGGAAACAATTAGGGATCAAACCAACAATAGAATACATACAGAAACAACAAGTTAAATGGTACGGCCACATAACCAGACAGAAAGAGCAAAGTATTATCCAAAAAACACTTAACAAACGATACGAAAACAGTCGACCTATTGCACGCCCTCGTAAAAGGTGGATAGATAGTGTATTAGAGACACTCTGAAATATAACAGCGGAGGAGGCAAATAGAAGGGCAAAAGACCGTACACTCACTCTCCCCTCAACACCGAAAGGTACATGAGGACAGAAAGAAGAAGATAAAGGAAATATGTACTTATAATATTTTGTTACACGAAGCGACCATGATAAAATGAAAGACGTGACCACCAACGCAGTTATATATTTTATAAAGAAATGATTCAAAATACGTAGAAGATTGACTTCAACGTATTCGGATTCCTCTATATATACTTCGCCCATCTCAAGGAAGCGGTACGTTTCCCTGACGAAAGTAGAACTCATAACGTGAAACTTGGTAACATCAAGCGATCTTCACCTGGATCTCAAAAAATGAAATGGCAACTAGACATCACGATCAGGGAGCAACGCATACGGTTGCGTCTGTGGGTCTCACTAATGACACACTAGACACATCACACATGCAACAGAAAACATTAGTAGATGACATGTCGTTATATTGATGCTCTCTTCTTATAGAAGCTTTATGCCACGTCATATATACACATAATGCTTCTCGTGGTTTTATTTTGTTGTTGTCATGTGTTTTATGCTTTGTATATTTTTATATATGTATATACTCTCTGTGGTTGGGAGGAGCCAGATATGTACTGTGCGGCACAGGAGAGGAGGAAACTGACATAACTGGTTTTTTTCCTATGGCTGAGGTCCATCATAGAGGTACAGTGACTCAGGACGGGACAATCCTTTCGACTTTAACATTTGGTTGCATGCCTGGAGATATAGAGAAGTTCGGCATAACCAGTAGTCAATTGGTGGCGGGGAATGAGCACAGTGAACCCTATCTTGGCTGCAGTGGCTCAGAGAAGTGTATAGTTAGAAACCTGTCTTCCTGTTGATGTGATAGTTATTATCTGGCTCTGGGGCCCCGGGTGGTCCGAAAATCCACAGACTTCCCAACAATATAATTAATGCCTGGGTCACAGGGCATGAACACATGGAACGCTGGATCAGCAACCAACCATCAGGGAGTGGTACCGTCATGTAACAATTGTTAGTTTACTTCATCTTTCGTTGGCTTGGAACATATGTATATCTGAAGTTTTGTCTCTTCTGTAAACTTGACTGTGTTCTGTAACTCGTACAGAGATCTGTATAGTGTATCTTCGACTGTTGTTTGTCTAGGACAGTTATTTGCCTCAGCATTTCATATTCAGAATATTCCTGAAGAATATGCAATGCTGAGGTGCCTGTCCACGTACATGTACACATTGCTGTGTTGCCATTCTTGAACTTTGTATACATGTGGCAGTGGAGTCGGTTGCACCCTGTTCAAAGGCGCAGATTGACAACTTGGTTCTGGTCTGTTCATAATTTGGTAATAATCGTGTATTTGAGATCTCTTTCTAATTATTTTGATCATGTTTCTTTTGATGGTGCATTATTGGCAAATTTGATAGATCATCCGCAGCATCATCCTAGACAATCTGCATTCTTGTTTCCATGTAGCCCACAATACGTTGGCGTCCACTTCATAGCTACTTTACGCTGATTGCTTATTTCGGTTAATAGCATTTGAAGGTCTGATAGTTTTCTGGATTGGGCTGCTTGACTGCCGATCTTGCATCTGTTAGTTCGATCAGTAGTATTTGTAGGTCTGATAGTTTTCTGGATTTAGCTGCTTGACTGCCGATCTTGCATATGTTAGTTCGATCAGTAGTATTTGTAGGCCTGATAGTTTTCTGGATTTACCTGCTTGACTGCCGATCTTGCATGTGTTAGTTCGATCAGTAGTATTTGTAGGTCTAATAGTTTTCTGGAATGGGCTGCTTGGGTGCTGATCTGAATATTTCCCCGAGTGAGAAGCACCTCGTCATAGGAAAGTTGCATTGTGGGTCCCCCAGGCGAAATACCAGTTCGTCTCGTAACATAGATCCCATCCAAGTAGAAGGTTTCTTCAATAGGCATTGCAATACGCCGAAAGCTGAAGTCTATTGGGTATGACAGAAACTCTGAGAAACCACCCACTGCACATATGAGCTAAGAGCTAATAGCTGGCGATTTTCGGGGATAATGACAACAATAACAACACTGTTTCTGTTTGCACAATAAGGTGTGAATCATAACTGGAGCACATGATTGTTGTTAATTGTATAGTTGTTGAGAGGTGATCGCGAGCACTTTGTAACTCACATGACGGAAGCACATGACGGAAGCACAACACGTAAGCTCGTATTTACGTGCCGGGGGGGGGGGGGGAGCTCTTAAAGATCCCGATAGAAAATCAAAATATGACTTTAGTAGCAGAAACGTAGCCGTAAGCATAAGGCGAATAACTACCTCACACATGTATGTAGCGAATAACCACCTCACACATGTATGTAGCGGGTAACCACCTCACACATGTATGTAGCGGGTAACCACTTCACACCTGTAAGGCAGGTAATCTCCCTACACCTGTACGGCAAGTAGCCACCTCAAACCTGTAAGTCAGGTAACTACCTCACACATTTAACGATGTTCTACAAAAGGATCATATATAATCTGTATTTTTTTAAAAGAGGAAATTGCAATGAAAATTTGAGAATGGCATTACTTTCAGGTAGGCATTCTGACCCCCCCCCCCCCCCCAGACTTATTGCTGACATATTTACGGCCCTGACCACAAGTCATCACGCGAGCACCAGGTTGACATCACGCGAGCACCAGACTAATATTAATGGCAGTTCTAACTATAGAATGCATCGGTTTCTGACTGGCACTGGTTGACTAATTATGTAAGATTTGGCATTCGACATTCAGACGAACACAATCACTGTATCCCGGTGAGGTAAAACATTTTTAGGTCGTTGCACTCTACAAACACTTCCTGATGGATAACTCGAGGTTAAAGACTGGGGGGATATATAGGTTAAAATTTTTTAACCAAGGTTTTAACCGAGTCCTTCGTAAATTATATAGTTATGTGGCTTCATTATGAATCGTTCTTCAAATGTGCTGTTATTTGTGGGTTTCCCCCCCCCCCACGTGATTTGCAGTGGTCACTTTGCAACGCCTTCGAGCTGAAATGCTACAGGAAGATACTTAGAATATGATGGAAGGATAAAATCAGAAACTCAGATATTATAAACACATTGAATATTCCAGAGTGTTGGTTACTAAACACAAAACAAAAAGAAAACTACGCCTGTTTGGTCATATAAAGAGACATAACTGTTTAGAAAGACAAATAATGGAGGGAAGAGTACCTGGAAAGAGGAGAAGGGGCAGACCAAGAAGACGATGGACTGACGACATTAAAGATAACATGAATACATCGCTAGAAAATGCAAGCCACATCGCCCAAGACAGAGAGAGGTTCGGAGAGTTCATTGGGAAGACAACGTTCTGGAAGGAATATGTCACATGACACATTATATATTTGTAGTTGGTCACTGAAAGTAGAAAACATGATGTCTTAAAAGTCTATAAAAGTATGTGAGTTTTCTCCAGTTGGTTTAACTGGGTCGGGTTTTCGGGTCAACAGAAAATAGAGCTTAGCTGTAGCATGAGCTGTGGGGTCTGGGGGCCACTTTGACCTAGATTCTAGTCAATTTAAATAATAAATGAAGTATACATAATATAAGAGAAACTTGGTTTTCAACTATCTTTAGATTTCTTCTTCTTCTTCTGCGTTCAGCATCTGTGGTCATGCTATACCGTCAGACCTGTCATCACGACGAAGTCCACTGTCTTCTCCAGGTCAGAGCGGCTGCCCCATAGCTTTTGCCTCAAGTCTGTATCCTCTGGCCAGGTCTGCTGTCTCTGCTCTTTGTATGTTGGGCAGTCCTGAAGTATGTGTTCTGAAGTCTGGGTTCCGGATCCACATGGACATTCATCTGTGTATGAGATCCTTAATCGATAAAGGTGGCCCAACAGTCTGCAGTGGCCTGTTCTAAGGCGAAATATTGTGGTCTGTTGATATCTTTGGAGGAGATGTATTGCATCATGTTCGTATTCCCCTGCCATTTCTTTCTTCCACTTTGCTGAGTATGTGTTGCGGATTATTGTTTTTACTTCTCCGTAAGACAGTGGGTGTCTGTGTTGCTCCATTTCACTTCCTGCCTTTGACAGAGCATCCGCTTTCTCATTTCCCATGATTCCACAGTGTGATTGTATCCACTGAAGGGCAATAGCTGTTGATTTTTGGATCTGTCTTAGCTCATGTCTGATGTTGTACAGAAGGCTTTCGTTTCTGTTGCTCTGGATTGATTCCAGTAGGGATCTGCAATATGTGAATATGGCTATCTTCTTTGGTCTTGGCAGTACTGGTTCAGTGAAGGCTTTCAGTGCTTGATGGAGTGCAACTGCTTCTGCTCTAAAATTAGAGGAGTATTTCCCGGTTGGAAAAGCTTTTGATATTGTCTTCCCATCTTTGAGTCTTATAAAAATTCCACCTCCTCCATTCCTTACTGCTCCTTCTGTCGATCCATCTGTGTAGACATGTGTCCAATCCTTGCGACTGTATTTTATTTCTATCATCTCCAGTGTCAATGCTTTTAGTTGAGATGGAGTTTGGTATTCCTTATTAATTATTCCAGGAACCTGTGTTATTATGGAGACATTCTGGAGACTATTGCCTGGCTCTTCAAAGTCCGTTAGTGTTTCAATTTCATTTGGGAGGTTTGTGAGGATTTCTTTATGTTGTTCTTTAGATGTAATTTGCCTTCTTCTTTGTCGTTCACTTTAGTTCCCTGTGGAACATAGATTGCATATGTCACTCTCCAATTATTTCTGAGCTAACCTGTATTTTAACTGAGGCCCCAACTGATTTTTTCCCTTATTCCAGTTTTCTTGATTAGATGTACTTTTTTTTATAATTTTCATTCGTTGCGTGTTTCAGTTCAATTCCTGCGTGGTTAGGATCGGATTTTAAGAATCACTTATGCCGGTTAGTGGACATGGCTTCTGACTTGCTTGATAGTCTGTCACTCTTCTAGCCTGTTTGTGGACACCGATCCTGACTTGTTCTAGAGTCTGTCACTCTTCTGACCTGTCCGTGGTCAGACCCTGACTTGTTCTAGAGTCTGTCACTCTTTTGGCCTGTCCGTGGACACCGACCCTGACTTGTTCTAGAGTCTGTCACTCTTCTGACCTGTCCTTGGACACCGACCATGACTTGTTCTAGAGTCTGTCACTCTTCTGACCTGTCCGTGGACACTACCCTGACTGTTCTAGAGTCTATTTATCTTCTGACCTGTAAGTACACACAGCTCCTGAACTATTGTGTAGTCTGCCCCTCTTCTGGCTTTTCCGTGGACACTGCTACTGACTTATTCCATAGCTGTCCACGACCGTGCTCAAATCTATATCTTCCGAAGATCATGGTCTGTCCCTCTTCTGGCCTGTCCGTTAACACCAACCCTGACCCGTTCCATAGTTAGCTCCTCTTCACATGATTTGGTCCGATCCCCAAGAAGGAACAAGCCAGAATCCCCAAGAAGGAACAAGCCAGAATCCCCAAGAAGGACCAAGCCAGAATCCCCAAGAAGGAACAAGCCATAATCCCCAAGAAGGAACAAGCCAGAATCCCCAAGAAGGAACAAGCCAGAATCCCCAAGAAGGAACAAGCCAGAATCCCCAAGAAGGAACAAGCCTGAATCCCCAAGAAGGAACAAACCAGAATCCCCAAGAAGGAACAAACCAGAATCCCCAAGAAGGAACAAGCCAGAATCCCCAAGAAGGAACAAGCCAGAATCCCCAAGAAGGAACAAGCCTGAATCCCCAAGAAGGAACAAGCCAGAATTCCCAAGAAGGAACAAGCCAGAATCCCCAAGAAGGGACAAGCCAGAATTATCGAACAGATGCAAAGAAGAGCTTGGCGTTTCAGTCCAGTGAAATTCTGGTCGGTTAGTGGACCAGATTACTCCATCGTTTATCCCTTCCCCACTGTAACATACAATGATACGTGACCCCTAATACCCTAACACATGAAACGTTCACCAATAGATGTCTGCGCCGCATACTCAAAGTTTATACAGAAGTGCTAATGATAACCCAAAAAAAATTTTAAAAATGGAAACCGATAAAGTTAAAATTTACAAAAAGTGGCAATATATTGGATCAACATTAAGTGCCGTCTCCGCTACGAAGGTTGGCTGCAACAGATCTCCAACATCCTCTGCCTCTTGCTTTGGTGGTGCACTCTGTTAAACTGTAACCTGTCCATCTTGTGATGTTACTCTCCCACTATTATCTCTACCTACTTCTTGTTCACCTCCCCTCGACTTTACCTTCCCAGTAAGGTCTTCAATAAGGTGTCATGACGTTTAATACTTTATATGTTTTATTTTTTATTTCCTTTAATAATCTTTCTTCATACGAAGTGTTGTTAGAACCTATTTGTTGGTTTTATTTTCTTTCCATCATGTTCTCCCTATTCTTCTATATATTCACATATATTTCCCAAGGCCACTTTCTCCATTGATGAGGGTTTCACATGTGAATACCATAATGTAATTTACGTGATCATATGTAAACGTTGTGGCAAGCAATATATCGGTGGAACTGGCTTATGATTGAGCGACCGCTTCTGTAACCATCTTCAAGCCATTAAACACAGAACAGCAACTTCTGTGGTCAATCACTTCAATGGCAATAGCCACCGTGGTGTCCTTGATATTCAGATCACTGCCATCAGATCCTGCACCACCGACGATAGATCTAGATACGCTCTAGAAAATCGTCTTATTTTAGAGTTGGGTAGCGTCAAGCCATTTGGACTCAATTCCGACCACTCTTTTGCCTAGTTCTTGGTCGGGGTGGTTTTTGTCTTTATTCATTTTATGCTGTCATTTGCGTCATCTATTTGCTCTTTTCGGCTCCACCTATATTATCGTCTTTATGTGCTTCCTGTTCTCATCCTTCCGGTATCTCACATCTATATTTCAATCGGACACGTTTGTTGTGGTGTAGTCATTTATACTCGTCGTCTTTTTATGTTATGTGCTTATCTTGACAAAGGCCTATTGGTTCGAAACGTCTATTATGTCATTCAGTCATCATTCAGTAGAACTTCATAACTTGTCTCCCACGTGAGTATTATTTATATATTCACATCTCAAATGCATCAATTCTGTCTTCGAGCTATTTGTTCATTGTCCATGTTTCTGAGCATAGAATAGATGTAGCATTTAATATTTTCATGTTTCATTAATATAGAAGAGATGTAGCATTTTATTATTTTTCTTTTTTAATCTTGTTTGCAATTTGTCTAGATGTCAATATTTTCCTCATGTCATTGAAAGTACTTTTGGCCATTCCTTATTCTCCTTATAACTTATATTTCACATCTGGGGGTTACAGGGAGCGTTCGAGTTGCTTGTGTCATAAAGGTCGCATGTCCTTGCTGTCAAGTTATGTTTAGAGTGAGTTTTTTAATTTATACTCCGACAGGAAAAAACCCAAACTACCGGAAATCGAACTCTGTACCTCGCCCGTGTGTTGCCGGGGCCCGAAAGGGGAGCAAAGAATAGCAACACTGTTTACCTTCCACGCATGTCGTAAAAGGCGACTAAGGAGGTTATGGGATGGAGTTGGCTGTCCCATCCCATATAGGGTCAGTGACCCAAAACCATGCTGAAGTCGGATGTGTCAGGCCGAAATGTGCAGCTATCGCAGCAATGCTTTAAACCATGACACAACGCATTCCGTTCTCCGGACTACATCCTGCTAATCTGGAGGAGTTTGAGAACGAAAAAGAAGAAAAACTCTGTACCTCACCCCTTATTAATAATATTTGTTCCCAATATATATCTCTAATCAATAAAAAAAACCAATCTAATATCTTTTCCATCTATGCCTATTTCTTGAAGATATTCAATTAAATTTTCACGTTGGACTCTGTCCAAGGCCTTGATGTAGCCTGTGAAACATATATACTTTTTTGGACTATGTATTTATCCATCAATAGTCGGATACTAAGTATAGCTTCTCTAGTTGTTTTGTTTTTCCTAAAACCAAATTGTTCTTCGCTAACTTCAATGTCCATCTTGTTTTTAATTCTTTCATGTATTATCTTGATTAGTATTTTGGTTGTGTGACCCATCAAACTTATTTTTCTGTACAATCCACAGCTCTGGGTTTCTTATATAGTACTGATGATTTTAGGTCTTTAGGTATTATGCCTAATTCATATATGTCATTGCAAAGTTCTCTGATATGTCATTGATATGTGTCTCTGATATGACATTGATATATGTCTCTGATATGTCATTGATATGTCTCTGATATTGATATATGTCTCTGATATGTCATTGCTATATGTCTCTGATATTGATATATGTCTCTGATATGTCATTGATATATGTCTCTGATATGTCATTGATATATGTCTCTGATATGTCATTGATATATGTCTCTGATATGTCATTGATATGTCATTGATATATGTCTCTGATATGTCATTGTTAGTCTCTGATATGTCATTGATATATGTCTCTGACATGTCATTGATATATGTCTCTGATATGTCATTGATATATGTCTCTGATATGTCATTGTTAGTCTCTGATATGTCATTGATATATGTCTCTGATATGTCATTGATATATGTCTCTGATATGTCATTGATATATGTCTCTGATATGTCATTGATATATGTCATGGATATGTCATTGATATATGTCTCTGATATGTCATTGATATATGTCATGGATATGTCATTGATATATGTCTCTGATATGTCATTGATATGTCATTGATATATGTCTCTGATATGTCATTGATATATGTCTCTATGTCATTGATATATGTCTCTGATATGTCATTGATATATGTCTCTGATATGTCATTGATATGTCTCTGATATGTCATTGATATATGTCTCTGATATGTCATTGATATATGTCATGGATATGTCATTGATATGTCTCTGATATGTCATTGATATATGTCTCTGATATGTCATTGATATATGTCATTGATGTGTCATTGATATATGTCTCTGATATGTCATTGATGTCATTGATATATGTCTCTGATATGTCATTGATATGTCATTGATATATGTCTCTGATATGTCATTGATATGTCATTGATATATGTCTCTGATATGTCATTGATATATGTCTCTGATATGTCATTGATATGTCTCTGATATTGATATATGTCTCTGATATGTCATTGCTATATGTCTCTGATATGTCATTGATATATGTCATTGATATATGTCTCTGATATGTCATTGATATGTCTCTGATATTGCTATATGTCTCTGATATGTCATTGCTATATGTCTCTGATATGTCATTGCTATATGTCTCTGATATGTCATTGATATATGTCTCTGATATGTCATTGATATATGTCATTGATGTGTCATTGATATATGTCTCTGATATGTCATTGATGTCATTGATATATGTCTCTGATATGTCATTGATATGTCATTGATATATGTCTCTGATATGTCATTGATATGTCATTGATATATGTCTCTGATATGTCATTGATATATGTCTCTGATATGTCATTGATATGTCTCTGATATTGATATATGTCTCTGATATGTCATTGCTATATGTCTCTGATATGTCATTGATATATGTCATTGATATATGTCTCTGATATGTCATTGATATGTCTCTGATATTGCTATATGTCTCTGATATGTCATTGCTATATGTCTCTGATATGTCATTGCTATATGTCTCTGATATGTCATTGATATATGTCACTGATATATGTCTCTGATATGTCATTGATGTCATTGATATATGTCTCTGATATGTCATTGATATATGTCTCTGATATGTCATTGATATGTCATTGATATATGTCTCTGATATGTCATTGATATGTCATTGATATATGTCTCTGATATGTCATTGATATGTCTCTGATATTGATATATGTCTCTGATATGTCATTGCAAAGTTCTCTGATAGTTTCCACAACACATTCATCTAGAGTTTTTAATTATGTCTGCTGTTATGTTTTCAGCACCTGCAGCCTTTGATGCATATAGTGGATGCACCTTGGCCAATCTCCAGTAAAAGACCTAACCACATAATTATATTAAGCCCTTTGGCTCATGTGTTAGATTAATGCCCGGAAATCGGACGCAAATACGTTGGACCATTGGCGCAAATAAAACGGCAACACAACGCATTTCCATTCTCTGGACTACATTCAACTGGAAATCTTGTAGGACTATTGTCCTGTTGCAAGAGAAATCCAGCGGGAGTTTGAGAATGAACGCTGAAGAAGAAGAAGATTAGTGCCGTGTTTCCGTTCCTCACTATTTATATACTGTGTGTCACCTGCCAAGGTATGCCAACTAAATGCACAGGAATATTCGAATACATGATCCAAAAGGCTTGTTTATATTATGTTGGTAGGTTTTCTATTAGCAAAAGCCACGGCCACGTCCTAGGCGGAAACAAGATCACACAATAACTAAACATGCAGTTGTCTGGAACAAACGGACATTTCTGTAATGGCATCTATCAGTAAATAAACTGGTAGAATACCCTATTACAGAATATAGGCCTACCAATCATCTACAGCTTTCCAGATAGTCTCTTGATCAGTGTTGCCCATCTCCCACGGGGATCTATTTGATTGTTCAGGGGGGCAATTCAAATACGTTGTAGTTAGGTTATATTTAGTAATAATTCAATTTTTGAATTTAAAAAATATACACGTGTTACATGGGGGGGGGGGGGGGGGGAGAGGGCATCAGACTTTTAGAAAGACTTAAGTGAGGCATGGTAAAAAAAAATGATATGGAAACACTGGTCTAGATAAAGTATTATCTATAAATCTATACAGCAACCTAACATTTTTTTAGTTGTAGTGATTTTGTTGACTGTATTTACGCCTATTAGTTTATTATTGATTGTTTTTAGCTCACGGGACTGAATAACAGACGAAACACTCAAAAGACAACTCTTGAAAACAAAATTATGTCAGTCTCACGATTTTATTTAGAGTATGAACGAACGGCCTTGACTTTAGGCGTGAACAACACAGTTATTCCCAAACATTGTAGACGGCTAAATTTTCCATTGGATGTTTTTCTGTGAGGAGTAGTCGTGGGGTCAACTGAATGGTGAAATTAATTTCAGATAGTATTTAATTCTGTCCACTTGTTGAAGCACAGTTGACATTAGTCGCGGCCACCCCATCGAGGCCAGCACCTTGAAGAGGTGATGGGGCTTAGTTCAGCCATCAGGGGCTGGAAACTAAGACTGGTCGGGCACTCCCACTCGAGCAGGACCATAGTCCGACCCAAGTAAGCAGAGTGCTGAAGACGGAGGCAACCAGCCAAAAGGCGCACAGATAATCAGGATGCCACGCACAAAACACAATGGAAACATGTCTGCATCTATAAACAGTTATGGTGCCTGCCCTGTGGCGGACATTCAGGCAGGGATGGTGCCGGGCCCTATACCTCAAAAGGGCCCAACCTAAGTTACTGGAAGACCTTCTCAATTTCCCCGAGGAGCCAGGAGGCAAGGGAATAGAGCTACTGGCCAAACAAACAAACGACCAATACATATTGGCCAGAGGAAAGAACACTGGAATCAAATCTCTATGGGACACTGTATGAACTACAAAATACAGTGAGTTTTATTAAGGAGACAGAATTACAGATATAGACATGTTTCAAGTGAACGAAAGAAGAAGAAGTCGCGGCCATACAGATACTGAAGACACGAGACGACGTCACAAAAACAGTCGGTTATCAAGAACAGTGCCGGGATTTCCCTTCTGTTAAAACTAAGCCTTTCCATAATCATGTCTCTCTTTCGTAATTATATCGTGGAAGCTGACGTATATAAGCCCTGCTGGCTAATTGGAAAAACAGCCTGCTAAAAATGACTCATTTATATTTTTCAGTGATTTTCATTTTGGTGATCATATTTATACTTTGTGTCGACAGCCAATGAAAATAACGGCAAAGGTTAAATGAGTTATTTTTTAACTCATGTGAAAACATGTGAGATGAAATGCCTGAGGAAAGCTGCCGGGGTCACCAAGCTTGATAGATTGCGAAATGAATATATCAGGGACAGAATAGGTATAATATCTTGTACAGATTACATAGAGAGAGAACGGATCAAATGGTTTGGCCACATTATGAGAATGCATCACCAAAAGTTGCCCGTACAAGCATATAACCAAATGAGATCAGGGTACAAAGCCAGAGGAAGACGACGGAAAAGATGGATAGAAAACGTCAGGGACATCCTGAACAGACACGGTCATAGCACAGCCGAGGTCACAAATCTAGCTTTAGAACGCAAGCTCGAGCTCCAATCACCCCTACGCTTAAAGGCAAGAGTGGATCACAAACCACCTGGGCAAAGACAACAGATAGACCAAACTCGGAAGAAAAAGACATTTCAAATATTTAATGCGTCGGACCAAACTCGAAGAATAAGACATTTCAAATATTTAATACGTTTGACCAAAGGTAGAAGAAAAAGACACTTCACCATTCATCTAAAGAAAAAGTACAATTGTCAGCGATGTACAAAATATTGAACTATCAATTAAAAAAAAAACAGATGACGAATAGGAAGCACACGGAAGCTATTGAATATATTTTACATTTAAAACCTTCATATGAAAATAAGCCATGATAAATCAAATTCCTTTTGATCGAAACGTTGATTTAATATTTTGTGTGTCTTGTAAAACTAATGAAAACATATACGAATTCCAGTGCTATAGAATTATATCCAACCCATACTTTTCTCTGCGTGTGAAACAAGCAAGGACTGTAAAAATAATAAAATGTCAAAGTGAACTAGAGATTACTGAGGTGTAGTTTTTGAGAAAAATGATAAAAATATAAACAGTATTTTTATACAAACTCTGTGCTAACAATGTCAAAAATGGCCATTGACAAAGACACTAGCGAAAAATATCCCAGCATGTGAAATGATATGTTTGATCAAAGATGGCACAAGAAAGATCAAGAATTACATGGGTGGAAACAATCAAAGAAACCTTAACATACTGACCATAGCCAATACGACCCACATGGCCAAAGACATACAACTCCAAAGTTTCCCCAAGACGCTTAACGGCACAAATGTATATAAATAGATAGGTGGTTGTATAGATGGATGGATAGATTCTAGACAGACAGACAGACAGATAGATAGATAGATAGATAGATAGATAGATAGATAGATAGATAGATAGATAGATAGATAGAGGTAGATGAATGGGTGGATGGATGAATGGATAGATAGATAGATAGATAGATGGGTGAATGGATAGTAGATGGATAGATAGATAGATGGGTGAATGGATAGATAGATAGATATAGATTTATATATATATATATATATAGATATAGAGAATAGAGATATGTAGATGAATGGGTGGATGGATGAATGGGTGGATGGATGGATGGATGGATGGATAGATAGATAGATAGATAAATGGATGGATAGATCGATGGATAGATAGATAGATAAATAGATTGATTGATTGATGGATAGATAGACAGATAGATAGATAGAATGGGCAGATAAGAAAACGAATGTAGAAGTCCACAGAGGTGAGCTTAAAAGACAAAATATAGCACAAATTAGAAGCAGACAGTCCAGATGTGTATGCCATGTGATAGAAAACTTAAACATTTAGTACTCAGCAGAAATATCCATATAAGAAACAGAGGAACACAAAGAGAGAATGGTGAATGTGTGGTTATCATCACGGTATGGGAGAATTGTCACCAACTGAAAGGTATTAACTACACAAGGTATAGAGTTTTGGTTAGACATGGTCGCCTTTGCCCCGGGACTTGATTGTAAAACTAAAAGTAACGATTTGTTTGTGTTTTTTTTAAATTTCAAATTACAGGTTTATCTACGGTCCTGCACTTTTATGCTTTCATTGATTGGCACATATTCTATACTGCTCTTTCTGTACGGAATAATTTTTCAAATACCATCATGTCAAAGAATGACCTTATTATGTTCACCGACTTAAGCGTCTGGCGTGTCCTACGTGCATTTAATCAAGTCGACAAAATACTAATAGTACTTTCCACAACGCCTGCTATCAAATTTCATTTAATATTTCAATAACATGTGCTCACAGAGACATGAATGTGTGCACGCAATCTTTCTTTTCACATGCACACACGATTTAAAATTTAAAATTCCGCATTTATAGCCATTTTCTTACATCGGCAATTTTCTTTTATCTTTGCACGAGTGAAAAATTATGTCAGCACTGAAGAATATAGGGACAAATCAACCAGTGTAGGGTAACAACCCTAAACTGGAAGTAGGTGGCTGTGGTAACACAGGGCAAAATGTCAAGAAATACAAAAATAGGTAGGTGTGTTACCACAATAAAACATAAAACAACGAGATACATAGACAGACGACGATTCGACTATAAAGCCTTCATCAGGACAAACAAATGACCACAATAAAACAAATCTTACATGGAGACAAATAGGGTTATAATGAGAACAATAGCAGATAGGTAATGAGGGAAGAAAAGATGTGGAAGCATGACAGGTGAGAAAAACGTATGGGGAGAAGTTAGTAGTAAGTAGGGAGAAGAAAGTAGACTGAAGAATGTGAGATGAACAAAGGAAAAGATATGGTAGCAAGTAAATTACATTTCTCACCTGTCATGCTTCCACATCTTTTCTTCCCTCATTACCTATCTGCTATTGTTCTCATTATAACCCTATTTGTCTCCATGTAAGATTTGTTTTATTGTGGTCATTTGTTTGTCCTGATGAAGGCTTTATAGTCGAATCGTCGTCTGTCTCTGTATCTCGTTGTTAAGTTGTTTTATGTTTTATTTTGGTAACACACCTACCTATTTTTGTATTTACTGAAGAATATAGTTGTCGGTAATTTAAGTATTATATTTCGGGAGATGAATAACAGATATTGGTAGTATCCCGGGTTAGCAAGCAGTCACTTTCTTTACATGGCAGCTCGTTAACATTTTGCCTACAGCTCTTATTTATCATCTTTGAACAAAATTAAACATTAAACAAACCAATACTTTCAAATACTTAGGCGTAACATTCTCTTCAGATGGAAAGATGGACACCGAAATAGACATTCGTTGTAGCAAAGCGAATCAAATACTGGGTCAATTATCCCCTTTATTGCAACACAAAATGCTACCAATGTCAACACAAAAAAACATCTTATCCAAAGTATCTTCATTCCAATCCTGTGCTACCAATGTCAAACATGGTCCTTAACAACAAAACATAAGAGACAACTGGTTACAACAGAGATTTTTTTCTTCTTCTTTTTTCGTTCACTTGAAACATGTCTATATCTGTAATTCTGTCTCCTTAATAAAACTCACTGTCTTTTGTAGTTCATACAGTGTCCCATAGAGTTTTGATTCCAGTGTTGTTTCCTCTGGCCAATATGTCTGCCTCAGCGTTTCATGCTCAGAACACTCTTGAAGTATATGTTTGGCACTCTGTGCTGCCTGTCCACATGTACACATGGCCGTGTTGCCAATCTTGAACTTTGTATACATGTGACTGCGGAGTCGGTTGTGTCCTGTTCTGAGACGTAGAATTATAACTTGTTCTGATCTGTTCATATTGTGATAGTCATCTTGTGTTGGTGTTTGTGGCTTTCTTATTGACTTTATCATCTGTTTTTTCTGATGGTAGGTGATTGGTATATCTGGTTGGTCTTCGGCAGCACCTTCCTTAGCCAGTTGGTCTGCTTTTTCATTTCCTGGTATTCCACAGTGAGAGGGTATCCACTGCATGGTTACCCTATACTGGTAAGACAATTCGCTAAGTAGTTTTTTTAAGTCTGTTAGTTTTCCAGACTGGAGAGCTTGAAGCACTGACCTTGCATCTGTCAGGAATACCACAGGCTGTAGGTCAGAGTTGGAGTTCAGCAGTTTTTTAGCTGCCACACTAATTGCCTGGATTTCTGCATCATAATTATTGCAGAATTTTCCTGTCGGTGTTCTGATTGTATCTCTAGGCTTGTGTGGATATTCTATATATACACCTGCACCTCCATTCCTCACAGCATTCTGTGCTGACCCATCTGTGACAACAGAGATGAAATTTCTGAGAAAAGCCACAGGAGTGACCAGAAGACACAGAATTATAAACGATATCATAAGAGAAAGAGTGGGTGTCAAATCAATTCTACAATACATACAAAACCAACAGATACAATGGTTTGATCATCTGGAAAGAATGCCGTGTGATTCATTAGTTTATAAAGCATATATGAAGAGAGAAGAAGCAGAAAGAAGAGTCAGGGGTAGATCTAGAGTACGCTGGATCGACAACATCAAAGAGACATTACACGAACACCAAATAACATTATCTGAAGCTGCCAGAAAAGAACAAGAACATTGTATCTTCCTCGACACACATAAAGGGTAAAAGAGGAAAGAAGAAGAAGAAGAAAAAGAACAGTGTATAATTGTATCTGCCAGTACACTACAAACTTTGGTCTAAGAAATGGAAGCCATATTCCACGAGTCATTTTGAGTAATTCGTGAATTAAAAAATAATTCGTAATTCCAGTCATCAGCCTATTATTCTTTCAAGTCTCTCTCTCTTTCTCTGTGTGTGTTTTTTCATAAAAACAGTGTGGTCGAAACTTCGATTCGTTCTATTTTGTTTTTGCTCCCTGTATATGCCTAGCTGTTATTTTATTTATTTTATATAATTCATCAAAATTGAATATATGACTAGCTTCGTAACAGTATGATTGTTCTACCCGGCATAGAAATCGCAACGGCTTTACCGATTTCAATGAAATTTGATCTCACCCGGGCGATGTGGAATATTGCTTCTAGCTTCATATGAACTAGATGTTTCACACAAAACTACACGTTTCAGACAATGTATATTTTAATGCAAACTATATGTTTCATACAAAGTATATGTTTCTCTGACAAACAAAATATTTAATATGTTGTTCGTCCATCACAAGTGATGATGACCATTTGTTACATCAACTATTGAAAATTCAATTATAGCTATGTCCTTGATTATGAGTTCGTAGATGGCTAATGAGCCCTATTCGAGCTGTAAATGTCCTTGAACAGTTTGGACATGGAATAACGACTGTAGACGGATCTTGGTCTATCCGTGACTTTCTATCTGCTCTCCATTGTTGAGCTGCTGCATATTTCATATAAACTATATGTTTCATGCAGAGCAGATCTTTCTACAACAGCGAGGAGACAAAACATACATAAATATGACTGAATGAAAGTAATGATGAAAATAAGTGATAAATCACCATGAGTCGGGAAACAACCTGAACCTGGAAATGCAAGTGGCTGAAGTAACATAGGGTAGCAAGTTCATAAATAAGGGGGGGGGGAGAGGGGGGAGGAGAGGTTTGTCAGATTATTTTAGCACTAGGAATTTAGCCAAACGGTGGGTGCCTTTTGTTTCCATTGAAAGAAATTTTTTTTTTATGCGTCCTTGAAATTATCAAGACGATACATGATTTCTATGCGTCCTTGAAATTATCAAGACGATACATGATTTCTATGATATTCTGCATGTTTTAAAACATTTAAAATGCAATGTTTTGAGTAAAAATTGTGTAAATAAACAATTTTAAATGCAATGTTTTGAGTAAAAATTGTGTAAATAAACAATTTTAAATGCAATGTTCTGAGTAAAAATTGTGTAAATAAACAATTTTAAATGCAATGTTTTGAGTAAAAATTGTGTAAATAAACAATTTTAAATGCAATGTTTTGAGTAAAAATTGTGTAAATAAGCAATTTTAAATGCAATGTTTTGAGTAAAAATTGTGTAAATAAACAATAATTTTGCATTTTTACAAGGTATATTTTTCTTATCGTTTCACTTTAATTATTGTTCTAATAATGAAATATTCAGTATTGATATCACTTTAGTAAAATAAACTTTCCCTCCTAAAAACACATTATAGAGAAATGGGCACCACGCTCATAGAAATATTAATATACAACTTTTCCCAATTAAAAAATATATTTATGTATGCATGAACCTAATACAATTGAAACATCCAATCATCATATTTTTTATCATCGAAAACCTTCAATGATGTTAAAAATTGCTAACTTTATTTTGCTACTTCTAATAGTAGTAAGTTTCAATTCTGTGGCGTTTCTACTCATCTTTTTGCTTCCGTCTGCCAGTTTTTTTCTAGGTTCGATGTGTGTGTTGAAATGCCTATAAGTAGATCATACAATAACAGTTCTTTTATCGATAAATCTTGGCACAAAGATTAGGCTTCTTTATCAGCGTGTATCCCGGTCTGAATTTCTGTGAGCCTTACCCTCATTATGTTAAGGACAACATGTGGAATAAATCGACCGGGGTATTTTCAGCTGGGTTTTAAAAAAATACGATGCACCGGGAATATTATATTTCTACGAAAACGTAAACATAATTTGCACGTAGTGTTCAGACGAACAAAGAAAAAGGGCAAGGAATAGTGAGATGGGTTAAAATAATTATACTGGGAGAAAGGTAGCGGACGCTGAAAGGGTTAAAATGAGGTAACAACATGAAAATAGGATAATGGAAGACAACAGCCAGTAAAAGGAGAATACACAGAAAGGAGAAAATGTATGGGAAAACTTTTTTTTAAAAACATGCATCTGCAGATCGATGTAGTCGATTACAAGTTTCTTTATTCCCATGCGTGGCATTTTCAACTCAAGACGGGAGTCTTTATATTTGGTCGTTTAATGGCGGGCTTTAAAAAAAAAATGTGATCACATAGTCCGAGAATATCTTTTGGCAGAACTGTTTTAGACATTGTTACCACTGACGTTTTAGAAATAACCCCAGATCGCCCTTGAAATAACCTCAAATAACCCAGCCTATATAATGTATCATAAATAATGCCAGCTTCTGAGATATGGCTTCAGTAAGGAGAGTGGGAAAGCCCATAGAAAAGAGGAGGGGTTAAAACCCCCTCCCTAGCAAATTGAAACATGACTTTTAGGACTAAAGTCTTGACACAAAGTCCCCCCCCCCGCCCCCCCCCCCTTGCGACTTTTCACAAAAAGGTCATCGCATGTGTTGTCATTATAAACAAGATCTGGTACAAGAAACCTCATGAATGACCTTCTTTTAATTACCACCCAACCCCTCCCCCCTCCCCAATAGAATGTACCTACAGTCCTGGTAACGGGCGTGCATAAAAAATATTTCCTCATAGTCAATTTTGTGTGAAAATCCATTGTGGCCATCTGAAGTTTGCCGACTTTTTTCGAAAATCGTGTAATGGCGGTGAGGGTTTATCAGTTTTTTTAAAATAAACTTCTAGTACTAAATGTTATGTTCTGATTTCATAGGGGGAGGGGGGGGGCTGAAGAAGAGAAAGACAAATTTGGTCAAAATAACCTCATCACTCTAGACAACGACAAAAAAAACCCAGACCTTGTGCAAAATCTCAGCTATCGCATCGCTGCTTTTTATTAGGCGGTGAATCAGAGTTGCCAGATAGGTGGAACTGCTTCCGACCAAATGTATGTAAAAATGGAGAAACTACTAAATTGTGTAAAAATTAATAAATAAGCTACCTGTACTGAAAATATAACAGAACTAGCTTGAATTCAGTGAAATGTGATTGAAATCTGGAATTCTATGACTTTTGTGAAAAGCGACAAGATTTTTAAAAACACATTTGTTGGTATGACCAGATTTTCAAATTAGGCAAGAAAATATGTCAAATCGGTTGTACTTTTTCAATTGGTCAACAACGCAAACAAACAACACTGTAATTCTACACAGTAAATCTCTTTGTATCGATATATGTTGCTGTATTTGAAAGCTCTTAAGGGTTCCTGACAGCTGTCTGTGGACGTCTGTCTCTGTATAACGGAACTCAAGTTATCTCTGTAGACCAGTGCTCAAGTGCGCAGCCCGGAAGTAGTTTAATGTACTAGATTCATGCAGGATATGTTTGGCAGAGTCTGTGCTGCCAGTTTTCATGAGTATATGTTCGACATTCTCTGCTGCCAGCTTCCATGAGTATAGGTGTTCAAATCCCCCCCCTCCTCTTTAACATATGAGAATATGTCTCTTTTGTACCAAGAACTAAGAACTTTTGTAATAAGAACTTTTGTACTAGGTACTTAGCCATAATGTGGGTAAAACCCACCACTTTTTATTTTCTGGAGCTGACATCAAGATTAAATGCTAGCTAAATATTATAGTAGTAGCAACGCTGGAGTAAATCTCTCAAGGTATTACGGATGATAGTTCCGGTTCTATATTGGTTCACTGCTCTTTTTGAGCTCTTTGTCGGGGGTTCTCTACGGGCCACGCCCATCTTCACTCTCAATTCTCGCATTCTCGATATTGACTCATGCTCATTCAACTCAAAATCCTCAGATCGTGAGAACTCACGAAGAGCAATGAGTATGTCTGCTCAGTCCATAGACTGACCATCTGTTGTGGTGGCGAGGCTAGCTAATTGGTCGGCCCGTTCGTTTCCCTCCACGTCCGCGTGTACGGTGACAAAGATAAGCGTGAGTTTTCGTAGTGATGCCCGTATTTTTAGCTCTCTCTAATGACTCCACCAATTCCCTACGTACATCACCTGTTTTCAGTTTCTGAATCATATTCATATTCAAAAATATGGTTAAATCATAGTACAATAGGATCAATCCACTAGGATTTCTGAACGATTATTTTTATATGTGAAAGAACTGCATTATGTTTCTACAACAAAATTATGTCACGGTAAACAATGATATTGAAAACAAAATTTCATTTGTTGGAATTAAACACAAACAAACAGATAAACAAAATCAAAGTTTGAACAATACCTGTGTCCGTTCCTGGAAACACTCGTTCTGATTGGCTAGCTGCTGATGACGTTTCAATCATAGACGATGACGTGGACAACAAATTTTCCATCATTTTACACTCCTACGCAACTTTATAACAATGAATCACTAGTAATCTGATGACAACGGGAAGTTGAAATACTCCTTACAAAATGACACAAGCTTATACCAATAAAATAAAACTTTATATTATATATATCACTGGATTTTCATAAATGCAAAAGCTGCCACGAGATTTGACCGGATATTTTTATTCGCACAAAAGAAAAACGCTTGAAATCTTCAATGAATACAAAATGACTGCATAAAAGTACATAAACAATAACAAAATTCACCGGGATTGAACAACAAATTATGTAAAAGTGTGTTACATTAGCATATAAATACAACAGTAGAAGGGAATAAGCATATTTATAGTCATATGGTCTCTTCTCACTGTATTCACATCATTGTCTCTGGGTAAAATTGTTCGCCACGCATTCTTATGTAACGGAGAATTCTGTCACATGGAAAAAAAATAACATTATAGAATAAGGTATTTATTTCACATAAACTTATATTTTCTATGCGCTTGGTTACAATATTTCAGTAAAATATCACATATTTTAAGATAGTCTTGTATAACGTATTTATTTCACATAAATTTATATTTTCTATGCGCTTGGTTACAACATTTCAGTAAAATATCAACTCATATTAAGATAGTCTTTTATTATTTTTGTACTTTAAAATTATAGTTTTCTCCTTATTCTTGTGTTTGCTTCAGTATTTCTCATTATGATTTGAGCTATTTAGTGCAATGTCAAACATGGACACTAACAAAAGAATAAGAGAGAAAGTTTACTACGTGTGAAATGAGATGTCTAAGAAAAGCAGCAAACAGAACAAGAGGAGATCATGAGAGGAATGAAGAGATTACAAGAACTGTTGGAACATCATCTGTGGACAAATATATTTTAAAAAACAGAGACTGAATTGATTCAGCCACTTAATGAGAATGAACCCTTATTGATCAGCTGCAAGAGCATTAGCTCTATCTATCTACTGTCATTTCCACATGTACCGTTAAGCGTCTGGGATTGGGGGGGGGGGGGTAATTCGGAGTTTTTTTTGTCTGTGGCCATCTAAGATTAATTGGCCATGGTAAGCTCGTATCTATTTAATGTTTCTTTGATTGTCTCTGGAGCGCATGGCCGTGTGGTTAGAACGCCTTTCTCGGCGTTCTATATTGGTGGCCAGTGCATGCAGTACTTTAGGATTAACCTTTCGACCCTGACAAAATTTATAGTCGGGCTGTAGTTTGTCTACTCCTGTTCTAGATCAGAGTCCCTATGGATATCGGGATTTATTCTTCTTCTTGATTAGAAACTGGCCTCACAGCACGTTGGGCATTCCCATAAGTGCTCCGCCTTCTGTTCCAGCAGCCATCCGACTCGATGGTGTTTCGAGTCTAATGCCGCTGAAACAGACGTCGACATCAGGGCACAACTCTGGCCCTTGCAACAGGTTTCTTTGTTGTTCCGCCCACCCACGCTGTGACCGTAAACTAGTTCACGCACAACATCGGACTGCCGGAACAACATGGTAACTGTTATCGAAGGTTACGACTATGGGATTATATAGATGACGTGCCATGAAACTTCTATATTAAAACCTGACCATTAAGGCATGTCATCTACTAAGGTTTTCTGTTGCATGGTTGGTGTGTCTAGTGAGCCATTGGTGAGACCCACAGACGGGATGTATTCTTATAAAGTGAATGATTTGGTGTTGCCTGTTATTTATATTGGTTAACCTGTGTACATTGCCGAGAGGTTAGAGTTAGTCTCACACCAGTGAGGTCCAGGGTTCAACTTCCGGTAGGGACTAGGTTTATTTTTTGTTGTAGGGTTTGTTTTGTTTATCCTGTACATAAGACATGTTAAAGACTAGATGGAACGGAATAAACCAACAGGTCCTTATGTGGACACCTGAGAGTAAAAGAAAACGAGAAGGCCTAAAGCAACCATAAAAATTGCATAATTAAAGGGGCTGCAAGACCATACAAGAAATCAAACTGCAGGCAGCGGACCCGCAACACATGGAGAATCAAATCATTTGCCCATGTGCCGCCTGCGGCACGAAAGGAACAAACTGTACATAACATGGCGACGACAGCAAGTGCATGCAGCCTTTATCACACAGCTATATGTAGCACCTCCCTGCAACACCCTCACGGGAAATGCAGTATTGACTGTTTTACTGTGTACATTTTGTGAAGACAGTCAGTGAAATAAGAGATTCAGTAAGAGAAAGAATCAGAAATGAAAACATCAGAAGTCTAACAAACACAATACCAATCCTGGATTACATCAGAAGACAACAGATTAAGTTGTTTTCACACGCTTCCAGACTAACACCAGACAGTGCTTCTCAAAAGGCATTACTATACAGACACAATGAATACAAAGCCAGGAGCAAACGATGGATTACAGAAATAGAAAAGTCAATAAACATATATGTAGCACACACAAAAATCCCTCTCCAGAGAACTCTTCTACCCCTGGCGTTGCAAGACATAAATGGGTTTAAAACGAGAAGAAAGAAGAGTCCGTGAAAATCAAATGTAAAATCACAAAGTGTCACGTTAGAAGGATGAAATCCCGATGAGTCCACATGACTGTATTGTCGAGGGACAGCTAAGTTGTCAAACATGTCGCTTATTTTGACCAGATCAAGCCGACATTTCCATAGCTTTTGTCACAGCTGTGACTTTTCGTTATTAGAAAACCCACCAACAAAATACAATCAAGCATGTTTAGTCATGTTTGCGATTATTCCCGTTAATAATATTGGTCGGTGTTGGCAGGCGACACATGAACCAGACAAAGTATATAAATACTGACTCGAAAAACACAGCAATAATCAAGCACATCACGGAACAAGGATGTTTTTGATTCATCTGTTAGGTCTTATTTTGGCGATTGGTCGAGCCTCAGTTATCTCAGCCAGATTGTGTTTACGTGCCGCATGTTGGAGGATATCCTGGGTATGGACTCTGGGTCCATAATGTGCATTCATTTGTGTATAACGACGTTATTCAAGAGGTAGTACATACGTTCTCCTGTGGCTTGTTGTTAGGCGAAAGGGTGTGGTTTTCTGATGCCTTCGGAAGTGATACCCACCGCGGGTTTATCTTCTACCTCCATGTGTCTTACACTTACATTTTGTATAATAACCGCCGAAATAGAATGTGTCGGGCCACTGGCACAATAAACTGGCAACACAACTCATTTCTGTTCTCTGGACTACATCCTGATGGAAATCTAGTAGGACTGACTATGGTCCTACTGTAAAAGATATTCGGTGGGATGAGAATGAATGCAAAAAAAATATATGTACAGTGGAATACCTTGATACCAAATTGGCCCGGACTGGATACAATCAGAACACCGACAGGAAAATTCTGCAATAATTATGATGCAGAAATCCAGGCAATTAGTGTGGCAGCTAAAATAACTGCTGAACTCCAACTCTGGCCTACAGCCTGTGGTATTCCTGACAGATGCAAGGTCAGTGCTTCAAGATCTCCAGTCTGGAAAACTAACAGACTTGAAAAAACTACTTAGCGAATTGTCGTACCAGTATAGGGTAACCATGCAGTGGATACCCTCTCACTGTGGATACCATGTAATGAAAAAGCAGACCAACTGGCTAAGGAAGGTGCTGCCGAAGATCAACCAGATATACCAATCACATACCAACAGAAAAAAAACAGATGATCAAATCAATAAGAAAGCCACAAACACCAACACAAGAGGGCTATCACATTATGAACAGATCAGAACAAGTTATAATTCTACGTCTCAGAACAGGACAACACCGACTCCGCAGTCACATGTATACAAAGTTCAAGATTGGCAACACGGCCATGTGTACAGGCAGTACAGAGTGCCAAACATATACTTCAAGAGTGTTCTGAGCATGAAACGCTGAGGCAGACATATTGTCCAGAGGAAATAACACTGGAATCAAAGCTCTATGGGACACTGTATGAACTACAAAAGACAGTGAGTTTTATTAAGGAGACAGAATTACAGATATAGACATGTTTCAAGTGAACGAAAGAAGAAGAAGGCCCGGACTGAAGAAATATATAGGCTTTCAGTGGATTACCTTTACCAACAACGTGGTCCGGACTGACGAACTATGTATAGGCTTACAGTGGAATACTTGTGTTGCAAATGTACGATATATAAATATATATGACAAAAAACAGATACGATGGAATCCATTGTCTAACTATGTCCCTTTAGCGCCGGATACGGTGCATATGGCAGAAACCAGAGCTCTCATGTTCGAGCGATGTGATGCTACTGTGTTTATGTTGCTGACACTCATAAGTCTGATAGTTGTTCTGTATATCCGTGTATATCGCAACAGTTATAACAATTTTTCCAGTTTAACAACACTTTTCAAAATCCCCAATTATATTTATTCGTTATTGTTTATAAGTCAAGTAAGAACTAGATCTATCTATAAGCCATAAACTCGTAACCAGCCAGGATCGTAGGGGCACCACATTGGATGCTTCAGCACACTGAGTCCTCCAGCGATTTATATCTTCAACGATGCGGATGAGTGAAGAAAAATCTTGTACTGTCCATTCCTTAATGTTGTCTGTTCATGTCTTTATTAGCCCTCTTCTGATTTTCCCACCTTCGATGGTTCCCTGCAGTATTGTTTTTGACAAGGAATCATGTCTGCATACATGTCCAAACAATGCTAGATATAAGGACTAGATATAAACATTTTTTTAAAAATACCATGATAAACAGCACAATCGTAGAAGAACAGGTTAGTTAGTTATTCCTCTAAGGTCAAAGACGGCACATAGGGCGGATGTCATAGATTCCCATGTCTCTCGTTTCATTGCAGTTTGCTTTAGATCTTCATTGTTTCTGATACCGATGGTGAAACGTTCTCTTGTAATAGTTCTACGAAAAGTGTCTTTTGGTCTTCCTCGTTTTCTCTTGCCCTTTGGTGACCACATCCAAGCTTGACAGGGGAGTCTTTCAGTATCTATATGTAGCGTGTGTCCAATGTAATTCCAGCGATGCTTTCTAATATAAGTGGATACATATTCTTGTTTTGATTATTGTCTGACAACTGTGTTTGATTTGAAGTCTGATCAACATATGTTCAGTAGCTTTCTAAGACATTTATTTTCATAGGTGTTTAGTCTGTGTTCCAAGTTTGACGTTGCTTTCCAACTTTCGCATCCATATGTTAATGTTGGAATTATGCAGGAGTTGAAGATTTTGAGTTTTTTGTTATTTCTTATTGTTTCTGAATGCCAGATATTTGATAGTTTATTGAATGAGTTAGCAGCCAGTGCAATACGGTGTGATATTTCTGTTGATGAATCTCCTGTTGTTGATAGCCTGCTGGCAAGGTATGTGAAGTTGTTTACTTTTTCAAGTGTTGTTGTTATTTTGATGTCCATTGGTTTATTGGTAAGGTCAAATATTTTTGTTTTGGATGTCTTGATTTCAAGTTGTGCAGAGAATAATTGCAGGCTGTTTGTTTTTTCTTGGGCATCTTTGTGAGTTGAGCTAAGTAATGCTAGGTCGTCAGCAAAGTAGAGACCTTCCAGATTTTTATTTCCGAGCCACTCAATACCACAATCTTTACCGGCTGTGCAATTTCGCATGACCCAATCCATTGCAATACCAAATAACATCTGTGACATGACACATCATTGCTTCATTCCTGTATTTACTGGGAACCATTCAGAATTGCCAGCTTCTGTTCTAACACAGCATCGTGAGTTGTCATAACATGCTTTTATAATGTTCACGTATATCTGTTGGAATCCATATATTTCAAGAATGTCCAGAGTGAAGGTCTATGCATACTATAAAAAGCCTTTTGAAAATCTACAAAGTTTATAATCAGCTGTGACTGGTGTTCTACTGATTCTTCTATTATTGCCCTGAATGTAAATATTTGGTCAACACATGACCTATATGGTCTAAAACCTGCCTGTTCTTCTCTTAATCTTTTGTCTATTGATGATTTAATTCTTTCCAGTACCATACTACAGAACACTTTTCCTGGTATTGAGAGTAATGTAATGCCCCTCCAGTTGTTGTAATCGGTTAGGTCACCTTTTTATGGAGTTTAAAAATAATCCCATCCTTCCATTGTGCTGATGGTCCTTCTCTCGGCCATATTTCATTAAACAGTTGTAATAAGTATTGCAGGGTATTTTCGTGTGCTGCTTGTAACATTCCTGCAGAGATCTCATCGTTTTTCGCTGCTGTATTGTTTTTTAAGGCTAATTGCAGTTATTTTTGCTAATTTATTTTTGCATTCATTCTTCTGCTAAGTGCAGAAGGACAGGTGCTAAACATAAAAATACATGGAGAAATACTACAATTAGAACACTACCAATATCTCGAACTCATAATCACAAATGATGGCAGATGTGAAATAGAAGTTAAAAGGAGAACAGAAATCTCTAAAAGTAGGATACTTTCAATGACAAGGGGAAAATATTGTCATCTGAATAAGTTACACACTAAAAATGAGAAAAATAAAATACTGCATGCATTCTACATTAATGTATGCCTCAGAATCATGGACAATGAACAGACAACTAGAAGACAAAATTGATGCCTTTGAGATGTGGATATGTAGAATATGGAGAACTGCATGGAAAGAGAAGTAAACAAAGAAGTGTTAATATTAAAAATGAACTATTAAAGAAAATAAAAATTAACCAAAAAATGTATTGTAGACATTAAAAGACCTTCTAAAACCTTAAGGGTAAAGTTGAGGGGAGACGAGCAAGGTGTACACAGAAAAATAAGTGGGAGAAAAACATTACAAGATGGATAGGTCACAGTCTAACATAGTACACAACTTCTTCCTCTTCTGCGCTCATTCTCAAACTCCTACTGGATCTAGATTTCTAGCAGGATGTAGTCTTGAGAATGGAAATATGTTGTGTCGCCGTTTTATTTGCGCCAATGGCCCGACACATCCGTCTTCGGCGGTGTACACCGCTAAAGCAACAGACAGATATTTGTGGTCAGTTGCACCAACCTTCTTTGCTGAGACGGTGCTTAATAATGATTGTTTATACTGTACATAGCTAATTTCTGTTATTGCGAACATATTTCGTAGGTCAGGACCAAACGGTTATAATGGAGTTTAGCTATAATATTTCAAGTTAGGTGTTTAGCCTAGAAATGATATGCTGTTGTGTTGTTGCTTCAAGAATAGAGTGATAGACTTCTACGAGACTTCCATCAGCAGAGACCGTCTGCAATAACTAGTGACCGGTCATGAATCAGCACTGAAATATACACATTATGTCAGCAAAGTTCAGCCGGTCTTCACACAAATAAACCAATTTCGACAAATCACTGAAGATTAATAAGGACTAACAACACTCTATCTATCTATACGCTGTGACCCTTGTTTGTCCTGCGGCGTCAGAGAAGAACTAATATTGATAACTTAATTTTATAGAAATTGAATAACAAACACAATCAAGTGAAGAATTATATAACACCGCGGTTTTTTTTTAAAGAATTAAAATACATCTAAAAACGTGAATTAAAAAATACACGAACTGTATGAATCGTGTCATGGCGAACTCCTTTCTTGTTCCGTAATGAAGAATGCACTGCACTATTCGATCAGAAAGAGTGGCGTTCGACTTAATGTCGACCTGAACGTTTGGACGACACACTAACTGTGCGCGGTAGAGTGTAGAGACCGACTTGAACATTCAAAGGCCACATAACTAGGCCTTCCCGACAAAATATCTAGTGAAATTAGGACTTCGGGTCACGTTATTTTTAGCTCGTCAGGAAATATAGATTTCATATTGGGGTACCAGGTTAAGTTGTAGTCATAAGAATCGTGTAACGATTACACAATGTACAAAGGAAAATTTTTCAAATATTCTAGCGAACATTTTCGCAACATAGTAAGTAATATAATATAAAGTATTTTGTTGAACTTCGCTCCGAGTATTTCATCTAGGAATTGTATCAAAGAAAACAAGATACCATAGAAAAGGTGTAAAACGTAAGAGTAGACATGTTTTTATGAGGTCATCATACAAGGGAGGCTGAGTCGCGCGTCAATTATACAGTCCTGTTGACATAACGGATTTCATCCTTCAAAAGGGACACTGACTTTTCGCGTTATTTTTCATCCGTCACTTTGTGTAGCGCATGTCCGATCACCATTCACGGACCATTGTGGCCCCGGGTTCAATCCACCGTTGGGACAGGATTTTTTTCTTTATGAGGTACAATCAAAAATATTCCTGTACATGTCGTAGCGTCTGCTATTGCAAAGCCAGCTTTATTTCCACAGCCCACAGAAGTAAGAGTGACTCCTTCGCAGGACAACATGCAGTAAATAAAGTTTGTGTGTGTGCTGCAGTCAATGTAAGTCACGAGAAAATCAAACAACGTAATTTTAGAAGAATGACACCTATGAGTTCACAGGACTGTATGACGAGGGACTCGGGTCAACTGCTCTAAAATGCGCAGCGATGCTTGTTCACTAGAAATGAGATTTTTTGGCAGTCTTCTGGGGTGATGGATTTATTTTGGCCAAATATTTCTGAATCTGTTGGTTTTTAAGGAAATCTAGATAAACAATAGGGTAAACCTTACCAATTCCCCCCCCCCCCCAAAATAATATAAATTATCAACAAGTCTCATGAAACAATCAATGAAATTAATTGCGCAGGATTATTTGCGAATGACTTTATTTAAAGGTATAACTCGCTTCCTTTACTTGGGTCCTTGCCTTATTTATATCGAATTATACAGTCTATGATTATCTGGGATTTTTCCAGGGACATCTGTGGCTATTTCCAAAACGTCAGTGTTAAGTAACACTGATAATGCGATATAATGAGTAATAATGATAGCCAGCTGGGTTCTTAGATCTGTTGGTCTTGCTGAAGACAGATGTGTTGGACTTTTGATGCCCCAAAAAAATAACGACGACACAGGGCATTCCCATTTTCTGGACTACATCCTGTTGAACATCTAGTAAGATAATTGTCCTGTTTATAAGAGAGATGGTTGGTTGGTTGGTTGGTTGGTTGGTTGGTTGGATGGATGGTTGGTTGGTTGGATGGTTGGTTGGTTGGTTGGTTGGATGGTTGGTTGGATGGTTGGTTGGTTGGTTGGATGGTTGGTTGGTTGGTTGGTTGGTTGGATGGTTGGTTGGATGGTTGGTTGGTTGGATGGTTGGTTGGTTGGTTGGTTGGTTGGATGGTTGGTTGGTTGGATGGTTGGTTGGATGGTTGGTTGGTTGGTTGGTTGGTTGGATGGTTGGTTGGTTGGTTGGTTGGTTGGTTGGATGGTTGGTTGGTTGGTTGGATGGTTGGATGGTTGGTTGGATGGTTGGTTGGATGGTTGGTTGGTTGGTTGGTTGGATGGTTGGTTGGATGGTTGGTTGGTTGGATGGTTGGATGGTTGGTTGGTTGGTTGGTTGGATGGTTGGTTGGTTGGTTGGTTGGTTGGATGGTTGGTTGGTTGGTTGGATGGTTGGTTGGATGGTTGGTTGGATGGTTGGTTGGTTGGTTGGTTGGTTGGATGGTTGGTTGGTTGGTTGGATGGTTGGTTGGTTGGTTGGATGGTTGGTTGGTTGGTTGGATGGTTGGTTGGTTGGTTGGTTGGTTGGTTGGATGGTTGGATGGTTGGTTGGTTGGTTGGTTGGTTGGATGGTTGGTTGGTTGGTTGGATGGTTGGTTGGTTGGTTGGTTGGATGGTTGGTTGGTTGGTTGGTTGGTTGCTGATCCAGCGGTCCATAGGCTCATGCCCTTTGACCCATAAGAGAGATCATGCAGGAGTTTGAGAATGAACGCTGTGCAGACATTTAATATTATAACTTCGAACAGTTTGGAGGTACATGTATTGCATCATCTTTTTCTTCTTCGCATTTTATTTTCTCCACTGGCCCAACACATCTGTCTTCGACACATTTCAGTTTGTCTAATCTTGAATAAACAATTCCCGCCGAAGACGGATGTGTCGGGCCATTGGCGCAAATTAAACGGCGACACAACGCATTTCCATTCTCTGGACTACATCCTGCTGGAAATCTAGAATGGATCTGCTACTAGAGAGATCCAGCAGGAGTTTGAGAATGAACGCTGAAGAAGAAGAAGAATAAACAATTAGAATACATAATTGATGCATTTGAGATTTGGATAAAAAGAAGAATAGGGAGAACTTCATAGAAAGATAAGACAGAAAACAAAGAGGTTCTAACAACACCTAATATGAAGAAAGAATTATTAGAGGAAATACAGATCACGCAAATAAAATAATTTGGACATATTAAAAAACATGACACATTGATGAAGACCTTACTTGAGAGTAAAGTCGAAGGGAGGGGAGCAAGATATAGGCAGATATTCAAGTGGGAGAGTAACATCACGAGATGGACAGGTTACAGTCTAGCAAAAGGCACCACCAGACAATAGACAGGGGCGATGGAGGTCTGTGCAGCGAACATTCGTTGCGGAGACGGCACTTAATGATGATGATTATTGATGATGATACCACAACAAAGTTGAAAAATCATGGAGGATTACAGCCCTGGACTCCAGTTAGCTCATATGTACTTCATTCCTCTCACTGTACTCCAGTTACCTCCATTGTACTTAATTCCTCTCACTGTACTCCAGTAACCTCCATTGTACTTCATTTCTCTCACTGTACTTCAGTTATCTCATATGTACTTCATTCCTCTCACTGTACTCCAGTAACCTCCATTGTACTTCATTCCTCTCACTGTACTTCAGTTACCTCCATTGTACTTCATTTCTCTCACTGTACTTCAGTTACCTCCATTGTACTTCATTTCTCTCACTGTACTTCAGTTACCTCCATTGTACTTCATTTCTCTCACTGTACTTCAGTTACCTCCATTGTACTTCATTTCTCTCACTGTACTCCAGTAACCTCCATTGTACTTCATTCCTCTCACTGTACTCCAGTAACCTCCATTGTACTTCATTCCTCTCACTGTACTTCAGTTACCTCCATTGTACTTCATTTCTCTCACTGTACTTCAGTTACCTCCATTGTACTTCATTTCTCTCACTGTACTTCAGTTACCTCCATTGTACTTCATTTCTCTCACTGTACTTCAGTTACCTCCATTGTACTTCATTTCTCTCACTGTACTCCAGTAACCTCCATTGTACTTCATTTCTCTCACTGTACTCCAGTAACCTCCATTGTACTTCATTCCTCTCACTGTACTTCAGTTACCTCCATTGTACTTCATTTCTCTCACTGTACTTCAGTTACCTCCATTGTACTTCATTTCTCTCACTGTACTTCAGTTATCTCATATGTACATCATTCCTCACAATGAAGTGACACATAGCGTGCCAGAGTACCATTCCTCAGAAATTTTTGGGGGAAAAAAACAGATAGTAAAAAAAAAACAGATAGTAAAAAAAAAACAGATAGTAAAGATGTGGCAAGAGATTCAAACACCCAACATCTTAAGCACATGGGGAATGGTTTAGCCACTACGCCAGGGAGATCCCCTACTTGGTCTCCTTGTTCCCCACACTCTTGACCACAAGACCACATGGCTTTAAAAAAGATTAAGACATCTGTAAAAACAAACAATATGTAATACTCTTGATTGCCCATGTGTTGCCAAGGCCTGAAAGAGGAACAAAGAACAGCAGCACTGATTTATCAAGTAGGAGATGAATAAGGAGGTATTGTGAGGTGGAGATGGCCATCTAATCTCATAGAAAATCAGTGTAAGAGTTGGCCGTCTAATCTCATAGAAAATCAGTGACCCCCTCCAAATTCATGTTGAAGTTGGATGCTAGTTGATTCACACACCTGACATGTCCATAGCTACTCAGATCTCCATTTCAGTAAATGTCTTTGGGTATAACGGCTGATGGTTCCGGTTCTATTTTGGTTCAGTGCTCTTTTTGAAATCTTTGCTATGTGTTCTCTGTGTTCACTCCCAAATTCCACATTCTCGATATTTATCTCAAAATCCTCTGATCATGCGAACTCATGAAGAACACTGAGTATGTCTCTACGGTCCATATTCGGACCATCTGTTATGGTGGCGAGGCTAGCTAATTGGTTGGATATAATGAAAATGGATGTCTAAACTGACAAATCCTGCATAGCTATTTGTAACGGTGTGATAAAGAACACATGCTTCTGCTGTTGCTCCCCTATCGTGTAAAAGGTGAATTGTTTAATTTACCCTCTGATGAAGTTGGATGCATCAGGCCTAAATGTACAAATATTTCAGCCAAGCTGTAAACCATGAAAGAATGCATTCAGTTCTCTTGTCAACATTATACTAATACACCGGAGTGTGGTAATATATGAGGAGGCTGCTTTGATTTTCTCCAAGAGAGTTTCTGATGCAGATTTCAAAGAATTAATATCTACTTTAGGGTTACCTGAGAGCTATCCCCGCTATCATTCTTTAAAAATGACACTATTAGCCCAACCAATGAAAATAACAGAAAAAGTTTAATAGCATTACTTTCGAAGGATGAGTCTACATGACTGTACAATTGAAAAGGGACACCATATGTAGTGTTTTTCTGAACTACTGTTGATATAGAAATACACCACAACTGTTATGGGTAACAAACTGGAAATATGTTGGTTATTCTAATTTATAATAAACAACATCTGGTGGAATCCATCTTTATCTCATTCTTCTATCACAAACATCTGGTGGAATCCATCTTTATCTTATTCTTCTATCACAAACATCTGGTGGAATCCATCTTTATCTCATTCTTCTATCACAAACATCTGGTGGAATCCATCTTTATCTCATTCTTCTATCACAAACATCTGGTGGAATCCATCTTTATCTCATTCTTCTATCACAAACATCTGGTGGAATCCATCTTTATCTCATTCTTCTATCACAAACATCTGGTGGAATCCATCTTTATCTCATTCTTCTATCACAAACATCTGGTGGAATCCATCTTTATCTCTTTCTTCTATCACAAACATCTGGTGGAATCCATCTTTATCTCATTCTTCTATCACAAACATCTGGTGGAATCCATCTTTATCTCATTCTTCTATCACAAACATCTGGTGGAATCCATCTTTATCTCTTTCTTCTATCACAAACATCTGGTGGAATCCATCTTTATCTCATTCTTCTATCACACACATCTGGTGGAATCCATCTTTATCTCATTCTTCTATCACAAACATCTGGTGGAATCCATCTTTATCTCATTCTTCTATCACAAACATCTGGTGGAATCCATCTTTATCTCATTCTTCTATCACAAATATCTGGTGGAATCCATCTTTATCTCATTCTTCTATCACAAACATCTGGTGGAATCCATCTTTATCTCATTCTTCTATCACAAACATCTGGTGGAATCCATCTTTATCTCATTCTTCTATCACAAACATCTGGTGGAATCCATCTTTATCTCATTCTTCTATCACAAACATCTGGTGGAATCCATCTTTATCTCATTCTTCTATCACAAACATCTGGTGGAATCCATCTTTATCTCATTCTTCTATCACAAACATCTGGTGGAATCCATCTTTATCTCATTCTTCTATCACAAACATCTGGTGGAATCCATCTTTATCTCATTCTTCTATCACAAACATCTGGTGGAATCCATCTTTATCTCATTCTTCTATCACAAACATCTGGTGGAATCCATCTTTATCTCATTCTTCTATCACAAACATCTGGTGGAATTCCTGTATAGCCATTATTTTATGACATATTTCCCTATTTAACAATACTTTTCAAAAATCCCCAATTATATGTATTGCTTTTACTGCATATGTTATTACATATATAGGCCTACACGTCAGGCGGGACCAAGTTGTTATAACAGGATTTGATTATACAAATTGTATCTAGAATTCCTTGACTTAAGCTTGTTTTGCAGAGAATTTGGGCACAATGTAGGAATTGATAATCTTTTGAGCCAAGTTTCACCTGACAGTCAAACAATCTTGAAACATATACATGTAATAAACTTGGAAATTAATAGTTAAAACAACGGAAAGAACTACAGTGGAATTCCATTATAGGCATTCCTTTAGAACAAATTTCCCTATATAAGTTTTCAAATTCCTCACTTCGTTTATTCCTTAATGCATAATAATGAATCCCTCTATAACACATAATTTTATAAATTTCACATCGAATAAATTGTATATTGCGAATTTGGCTGTTACGTATACAGTTTATTGGTTCTGAGCAATTCGTTTTAATGACATTCCATTATGGTTTTGCGGGAACATCAAGCCAAACTGTCATTTGGAAAATAGGAACATAAACCAGTAAGCCATCCTGGCATATAATTGATGATACATTCTCCAAACATGTCAATATATTGATTAGAAGGTTGTTCAGACTAAGAAATCTCACCTGAAGAAAAGACATGACGAAATTGGATGTTCTGTGTAGGCTGATAGGGGCGAATATAGCAGTTTCACATTACTGTAAAGTTAACTATAAGTGTACACTAATAACTCAAATCGTAAGTGAAATTTCAGCCGTTACTTTTGTACAAGTACAGTGGAATACTTTTATACCGTATTTAACACTTTCTAAATTCCTAATTAGCTTGTATTTATTAGTTATAATTGGATATAACGAATTGTGGTTATTACGTAAATATCGTGTTGGCCCTCTAAAATGTGTTATATATTATTTCAACTGTATTAACACAGCAGACATATTTATTATTTCAGGATATAATTAATCAGTACCAAGGTCACATATTCTAATTTGAATAAAATGGCAACAATAACCTAAAAGACGATAACAGTACACCGTTATCGGTGTACATGTCAAATATTCTCCTTCAAACACAATCATATGCTAGAAATTGTCCAATAATCGAAACGAAACACGGCACTGGTGTTGGGACATTCGTCATAAATAAATTTACAAGATGCTATCTCAAATTAAATAAGCTTTTTTAAAAAGAAATTAACACGATGATTCTAGTAATTTATATTAATTTTAACATTATGTTCAGATAACAAGTATTATGTTAAAGCTTACGAAGTCTAGATAAAAGCACACACTAGTCGAAAAAAGTACACACGTACACACACAATCTAGACTTGCCACGCCACATTTCCCTCGCTTCAAGTGCCGGGTTATTACGACCGACAAACGCCGCCTTCTCCCTCACTCGCTAACCCCTGCGTCAACATCACACACATAACACACGCTCATACATTGCATATACACACCCGCCCAGAATACATACTCCCTCTTGCATTTGATAGACTTCCACACGGTGCATAAACACTCCCACTTATCGCTTCTACTATTCCACTCTCTCACACACACACATACACCCTCTTACGCTTAATAGCGGTGCCGTGAGAAAAATAACCCAGTTTCCGATGACAGTGACCCAGTTTTTCTGTCCCCTCTCAAATCATTGCTCTGCCGAGGTCTGTCTCCTCCCCCTTACGTCACGTGATATATCATTTCAAAAAAAATTAGAAACGATTGGGTTGGAGAAGAACGAGCACTGCTTAGTCGAGGCTCTGTTAGGGACACGGCAGTTTAAAAAAAAATATGTAACAATGAACAAGTTCCTAAGAAGTTTTTGAAACGTTACTTACACAAACGTGTTTGTTTATCAGTTATCGTGCTAGAATAGTTATGGGATATGTAAATATAGTAACGGGTCTCTTCCAAAACGTGTTCTTCTTTAATATAGTAGCAGACATGAAAGAAGAACGACACTTCTATCGAATCGGAAGTGCTTCCAGCCGAGTCCCTTACTAAACCGTCATGTGGACTCATCTAGAATCATCCTTCTAAATAAATTGTGCTTAACTTTTCCCATGAATTTCATTGGCTGTCGACACAAATATAGACAATGTGACCAATGAACAACACGTGAAAGTTTAATTTGAATGTTTACACCAATGAGTCCACGAGACTGTATAGTCGAAGAGACTCGGAATCAAACAGTCAATGCTGTAGGTCCCAAATTGAACAAAGCGACACCATTGGACACTAGCGCTGCTGTTACGTCATGTGAACTGCCCAGGGAGGAAATTGAAGGTAGTGGGGTCAAAGCGGTCAGATTCTTTATGCGTGAAGGCTTTAGAGACCAGGATGACCTGTGTCATCTAGAGTCCTCTTGTCTTTCTGAGGGAAACGTGCGTAAAATTACCCGTGTTGCTGTGACCCGAAAGAGGAGTAATATATATTACCTGTCATTCAAGCCACAAGAGACAACTAACGAGGGTTTGGTCGTGGAGTCGGCTGCCTTATACCAAGAAGTGTCAGAGTGACCCAGAAGCCATGCTGACGTTGGATGTGTCAGACCAGAGGGTGAGGATATCGCAGTAAGCCATGACACAGCGCATTTCGTTCTTCAGAGTGTTGTTATGTTGTTTGTCCAGAAAAAGTGATGGCGATCATGTGTTACATCAACTTCAGAGTGTTGTTATGTTGTTCGTCCACCACAAGTGACGGTGCTTTTGAAACTCAGAGATATGTCCTTGCCTATGAGATTGTATATGGCTAATACGCCTTATTCAAGCCTCGAATGTCCTTGGACAGTTCGGGCATGGAATGACCACCGTATACGGTATTTTGTCTCTGTGGCTTTATATTTTTTTTTATAGCTGCTCTCTGCTGTTGGTGGATGTAAAATGACGCACTGAGAATTTTGATTTAAGTGTGGTTTTGTGAAAAGCATTGACGTTACTCTCATGTCGGACCTAATTTGAAACCAGTGATAATGCGAATCAGAGTACATCTGGCTAACCTGCAAGAGTAGGGAGAATACATTCAGAAGGAATATTCATTTAAAACAGCATTGGTCTCTGGGTTTGCTATTATATTGTCTATCCCCAGGTGAATGGTGGTTCGCACTTCTGTTAAGTGTAGGTGTGGGAGCTTAAGCTGTCTTTCCAAGGCCAGATGTGTCGCCGAGGTTGCATTTAGTCAGTGTTCGTTCAAGGTTATCTTGATGTTTTCTATCCACCGTTTTCTTGGCCTACTTTGGCCATATGCCCGGATATTCTTTTGTTATATGCTCTTATTGGTATTTGGTTTGGCCTCATTCTAATAAGGTGACGGAACAGTTTTACTTGCTTTCTCTCAATATGTTCTTTTCCTAGTTTCTTTGTTTCTTATTTTATTTAGTTTAGTAACCACTGGTTGGCGATTCAAAAACAGTTAAGATTAAGGATTTGCTTCCCTGTATTCAGATTCCCATCGTTGGGTAATCTGTCTCTTTCAACAGAGCAGCACAATGCCTGTCGATGGTATCGCTTGTAGCACATAATTCCATAGCTCATGCGTTAATACGAGTATGATGGATCTCAGAAATGGGACTTAGCTGATCGTAGCGGCCAGATTTCGAATGAACAATCCCGTGAAGACTTCTTCTTCTGCGTTCATTCTCAAACTCCTGCAGATTAGCAGGATGTAGTCCAGAGAAAGGAATGCGTTGTGTCATGGTTTACAGCATTGCTGCGATATCTGCGCCTTTCGGCCTGACACATCCGACTTCAGCATGGCTTTGGGTCACTGACCCTATATGGGATGGCACAGCCAACTCCATCCCATAACCTCTTTAGTCGCCTTTTACGACATGCGTGGAAGGTAAACAGTGTTGCTATTCTTTGCTCCCATTTGGGCCCCGGGAACACACGGGCGCCCGTGAAGACAAATCAATTGTTTCATAGCTTGGTTTGATCACTACGTAAATTATGTAAACACAAATTTTTTGTTTTATTTTTTGTCTCGTCCACTCTCCACCTCCCCCCCTCCTTTGTAAACAGCTTCAAGAATTGAATTGAGAAGTCTTTCTGCTGAATTATTTCTAAAAATACCCCCCCCCCCCCAGTAAAACATGTATTTAGCAAACAAAATTTCATGATTTTTGTTGCCAGATGTTTAGAGAAAATTTCAGTAAGCCATTTAATTGATGTATACAAGCAGTATTATTGACGTAAACTTTTGCCACTCTCCCCCGTCAACAACTGTCAAATATTTTAATTTCCCTTCCCTTAGTAACTGGTGACGTTATTTATGAGCAGCACCTTGGCCACGGAGATCCCCCATTTATAAGGATACAATAATCAATCATCGGCAGTGATCGATGAGGGTGAAATATCTTGTTTTGGGGGAAATAGCTTTGAAGAACAGAGAGGGGGGAGGGGTGTTACTCTTCTTTTTAGTACTTCTTTCGTCTTCTGCATTACTTCTGCAACTTAAGATTAACATAATGCAGTCCGGAGAGTTTAATGAGTTATGTTATGGTTTACAGCTCGACTGCGAAATCTGTGTTTTCGATCAGACACATCTGATTTCATGATGGCTCATTGGTCACTTTACCATCTTTAAGATGGGACAGTCAATTTCACCCCCGAATTTCCTAAGTCGCCTCCTGCTACGTGCTTGGCAGGTAACAGTGTTGCTATTCTGTGGGCCCCGCCAAGGCATAATTTCTTAGTAATAGACCTGGTCTTTTATTTGCCCAGTAGTTGTTTGAATAAGCCAGCTGTCCATATGGAGGAAATATACATATATCTATATGAGTATATACGAAGAAATACAAGGCAAGACATGGCCATACTGAACTGAACGGAGGCAAAACCTTTGGGGCAGCTACTCTGACCTGGAGAATACTGAACGCTTCGTTCTGGACTTAAGTTCTAGCAAGACCCAACCCTGGGTACGATTACCAACATGATGATGATGATGGTGCTATACCTCCATCGCAAGTGAAGATGAGCATGGCATGAAAACAATAAATGTGATGAGTAAGTAGAAAAAAACAAGGAAACATTCAAGCGATTACCAACAACTCTCATAGACATCCTTAATGAAATGAGTCTATGAATACATCCAAAATTTCATGTTTCATTGCGGAAAAATGAATGAATCTGACAATTTGTCTTCATAAGTCGGTGAACCTGCCCTTTCCTCATTTCTAACGGTCACCTAAGCTATCTCCACCCAGACGTGCCCCAGTTACCGAACTCTGAACTCGTGACCTACCTAGGGAATGTTTATGAGAGCAGGACAGAGTTCAATAGGTCACTGAATTATCTAAGGGACGTTTCCGCAGACAGGGGAGACACGAAAATGTAGTGTGATATTTTTATGGGTAAAATGTAGTAGTCTTCATCAACACAATCATCTTTGTCGTCTTCATCAACACAATCATCTTTGCAGTCTTCATCAACACAATCATCTTTGCAGTCTTCATCAACACAATCATCTTTGCAGTCTTCATCAACACAATCATCTTTGCAGTCTTCATCAACACAATCATCTTTGTCGTCTTCATCAACACAATCATCTTTGCAGTCTTCATCAACACAATCATCTTTGCAGTCTTCATCAACACAATCATCTTTGCAGTCTTCATCAACACAATCATCTTTGCAGTCTTCATCAACACAATCATCTTTGCAGTCTTCATCAACACAATCATCTTTGCAGTCTTCATCAACACAATCATCTTTGTCGTCTTCATCAACACAATCATCTTTGCAGTCTTCATCAACACAATCATCTTTGCAGTCTTCATCAACACAACCATCTTTGTCGTCTTCATCAACACAATCATCTTTGTCGTCTTCATCACCATCGCCGTCTTCATCACCATCGTCGTCATCATCACCACCGTCTTCATCACCATTGTCGTCTTCATCAACACAATCATCTTTGCAGTCTTCATCAACACAATCATCTTTGTCGTCTTCATCAACACAATCATCTTTGCAGTCTTCATCAACACAATCATCTTTGCAGTCTTCATCAACACAATCATCTTTGCAGTCTTCATCAACACAATCATCTTTGCAGTCTTCATCAACACAATCATCTTTGCAGTCTTCATCAACACAATCATCTTTGCAGTCTTCATCAACACAATCATCTTTGTCGTCTTCATCAACACAATCATCTTTGCAGTCTTCATCAACACAATCATCTTTGCAGTCTTCATCAACACAATCATCTTTGTCGTCTTCATCCACACAATCATCTTTGTCGTCTTCATCACCATCGCCGTCTTCATCACCATCGTCGTCATCATCACCACCGTCTTCATCACCATTGTCGTCTTCATCAACACAATCATCTTTGCAGTCTTCATCAACACAATCATCTTTGTCGTCTTCATCAACACAATCATCTTTGCAGTCTTCATCAACACAATCATCTTTGTCGTCTTCATCAACACAATCATCTTTGTCGTCTTCATCAACACAATCATCTTTGTCGTCTTCATCAACACAATCATCTTTGCAGTCTTCATCAACACAATCATCTTTGCAGTCTTCATCAACACAATCATCTTTGTCGTCTTCATCAACACAATCATCTTTGTCGTCTTCATCAACACAATCATCTTTGCAGTCTTCATCAACACAATCATCTTTGTCGTCTTCATCAACACAATCATCTTTGTCGTCTTCATCAACACAATCATCTTTGTCGTCTTCATCAACACAATCATCTTTGTCGTCTTCATCAACATAACCATCTTTGTCGTCTTCATCAACACAATCATCTTTGTCGTCTTCATCACCATCGCCGTCTTCATCACCATCGTCGTCATCATCACCATTGTCGTCTTCATCAACACAATCATCTTTGTCGTCTTCATCAACACAATCATCTTTGTCGTCTTCATCAACACAATCATCTTTGTCGTCTTCATCAACACAACCATCTTTGTCGTCTTCATCAACACAATCATCTTTGTCGTCTTAATCAACACAATCATCTTTGTCGTCTTCATCAACACAACCATCTTTGTCGTCTTCATCAACACAACCATCTTTGTCGTCTTCATCAACACAATCATCTTTGTCGTCTTCATCACCATCGCCGTCTTCATCACCATCGTCGTCATCATCACCATTGTCGTCTTCATCAACACAATCATCTTTGTCGTCTTCATCAACACAATCATCTTTGTCGTCTTCATCAACACAATCATCTTTGTCGTCTTCATCAACACAACCATCTTTGTCGTCTTCATCAACACAACCATCTTTGTCGTCTTCATCAACACAATCATCTTTGTCGTCTTCATCACCATCGCCGTCTTCATCACCATCGTCGTCATCATCACCACCGTCTTCATCACCATTGTCGTCTTCATCAACACAATCATCTTTGTCGTCTTCATCAACACAATCATCTTTGTCGTCTTCATCAACACAATCATCTTTGTCGTCTTCATCAACACAATCATCTTTGTCGTCTTCATCAACACAATCATCTTTGCAGTCTTCATCAACACAATCATCTTTGCAGTCTTCATCAACACAATCATCTTTGTCGTCTTCATCAACACAATCATCTTTGTCGTCTTCATCATCATTGTCACCATCATTCTCATCGTCGTCTTCATCACCTTCGCCAACGACCATTAGTCTTCATGATGATCATTACCATCGTCGTCATCATCCTCGTCTTCATCATTATCATCGCCGTCTTCATCATTATCATCGCCATCTTCATCACCATTGTCTAAATCATCGTTGTCGTCGTCATCACCATCGCCGTCACCGTCTCTGTTTTGTTAATAAGTAAAATAGACTCTTTCTTTTTCTTCTTCGTCGTGCGCCTTGCGGCGGACCCTCTGAAAGCATTCCGCTGACCATCCTGAGAAGAACGTATGAGGGTGATCTGCGTTGTGTCATGTTTTACAGCAAGCTGCATTATCTGCGCCTTTCGACCTGACACATCAGTCTTCAGCCAGCATTTTTTTGGGTCGGGTTAGCATTCCCGTAAATAGACCCTAAATATGTTCTCTCTACCTGTCGGGTAGAGAGGGACTGTCGGTAAATTATGTCAGCAAGGTGTTGCCAATATATTTATTACCTGCCCTCCATCTTGTCAACGACTGTCAAGAACTCGGAGGAACCCTCCCCCTCCCCCCTCCCACATGCTTAATTATATCCATAAATTGTTACTCCTCCCCTCCACAATACAAAATTTACGCAAGAAATACGTATTATGTATTACATTTTTAGAAAAATGTTTCAAATTTAATTTAACTGTTTATATATAAGCAGTATTGTTGACATCTACCTTTGTCAACCCTCCTCCCCTCTCCGCTCCTTGCCCCTGTCAACAACTGTCAAACATTTTCAGACCCCTCCCCTCAATTGTTGACGTAATTTATAGACATCCCCCCGCACACCCTATATGTTCTTAGCTATACCAGTGGAGACTTTAGCTATGCCAGTGGAGACCTTAGCTATGCCAGTGGAGACCTTAGCTATGCCAGTGGAGACCTTAGCTAAGCCAGCGCAGACCTTAGCTAAGCCAGCGGAGACCATAACTAAGCCAGTGGAGACCATAACTAAGCCAGCGGAGACCTTAGCTAAGTCAGCGGAGACCATAACTAAACCAGCGGAGACGAGACTGAAAAAAAATCGATGGACAGGAGTAATAGGATTCAGCCTCCCCACCCCCTTTTCCACTGTTTTAGAGAAAATAAAAACGTAACAGTTATTAAGCCTTACTCTGCATTAATTCTCACACTCCTTATCAGATTAGTCCCGAGAAAGAATTGCATTGTCATAGTTTACAGGTTGACTATAATATCTGCTAGTTTCGGCCTAACACATCCGGATTCAGCAAGTATTCTGACTGCTTTGATTCTCCATTGTCTGTGACAACCAATTCATCCAAAACAAACAGAAAAGCGTCTACTTTGCGGTCATCATTTGTTTCTTTGGCATTTCTTCTTAATAGGCGTTCATTCTCAAACTCCCGCTGGATCTCTCCTGAACAAAGCAGGACAATGCTTGTACTATATTTCCAACAGGATGTAGTTCAGATAATGGAAATGCGTTGTGTCGCCGATATATTTCCGCCAATGACTCGACACATACGTCTTCGGCTAATCTTCGGTGTTTGAAATGAAATGTTATGGAAAGGATTCCGAGAATATCCTGTACAAAAACGACGAAATATCGCAAATGTCCGCAAATATCTGAATATAGAGGAAGGCCAGCACTGTCTTTTGTATTTGCCGATGCCAATAATGGTTGATAGTATCCACACTTGCCGTTAAACGTAGGGATGGGTAGCACAGGTGTTATTCCAAGGCCAGATGTGTTGCATTAGTTGCGTTTATCTCATGTTTGTTCAAGGTTATCTTGGCGTTTTCTGTCCACCATTTTCTTGGTCTGCCTTGGGCTTTATGTCCGGGTATTCTTTTGTTATGCGCTCTTATTTGTATTAGTGTGGGTTCATTCTTATAAGGTAACCGAGCCACTTTACTAAAAGAATCAAATTATTAGGCAACCTCATCAGAATGAAGCCAGATCGCATTCCATCGATAGCCTTCAATATAAGATCACCTGAAAAGAGAAACAGGGGAAGACCCAGACGACGATGGATAAATGACGTCAGAAAAATACTAGAACAAGACTGCACTATGGCAGCGGCATCACAGTTAGCAAAAGAAGGAAAAACTTCGGCTCCCCATGACGTCTAGCGGCACACAAGGATAAGATAATAAAGACAAGAACGTTGTACTTGCTGTATTTCGATGTGCTGAATACATAATATCATATTTACTCTTTTCCTCATTTCTTATTTTATCTAGTTTAGTAACCATTGCAGATTTTCTCAGACACTTCATTTCTTATTTTATCTAGTTTAGTAACCATTGTCCGGCTCTGTGGCGAAGTGGTACAGAGCGCGTCTGTGACGGCAAAGGTACCGAGTTCGATCCTCACTACAGGCAATTGTGCATCGGGACCGTTCAGAAAGCAATGGCAACCTACTGAACGTTTTTATATTGCCTAGAAAATCACCACAGCCAACAAATGCTGGGTTGATAGCTACGTCCTGGATAGGATATGCTACCAATTAAATTAGTAACCACTACAGCTTTTCTCAGACACTTCATTTCACATGTAACGATTTTATTTTGCTGCGAGACCGTAGGCATTTTAGTAGGCTGGCTCCTTAAAATTATTTAATTATTTTAAAAACAAACATCTTATTGTTGTATACAAACATTATAATGTTTGTATGACAACATAATCATGTTTGTAGGACAACATAATCATGTTTTGTATGACAACATAACAATGTTTGTATGACAACATAACAATGTTTGTATGATAACATAATCATGTTTGTAGGACAACATAACAATGTTTGTATGATAACATAATCATGTTTGTAGGACAACATAACAATGTTTGTATGACAACATAACAATGTTTGTATGACAACATAATCCTGTTTGTAGGGCAATATAACAATGTTTGTATGACAACATAGCAATGTTTGTATGACAACATAACAATGTTTGCATGACAACATAACAATGTTTGTATGATAACATAATAATGTGGACATATTAGTAACGTATTCAGGGTGCATCAACGCAGCACTTTTTGACTGTAGTGATTTTAAAGGCAACATAAATATGTTCATTAGTTTGGCATTGCTTTCTGAACTATACATATTCACGATTGTCTGGGGTCACAATGTCGGGCCGCTGCAATATGTCTTGTAAAGCAGCGCGAGTTTCTCTGTGAATATAAAGTTATTTATGTTTATATGGAATTTGTTTAGAGTCGGGTCATGGTCTTAACATAATTTCTTTTCATGGCGTCAGCTATTTCACAAAGGTTGAGAAGCACTGCCTCGCCCGTGTGTTGCCGGGGCCCGAAAGGGGAGCAAAGAATAGCAACACTGTTTACCTTCCACGCATGTCGTAAAAGGCGACTAAGGAGGTTATGGGATGGGGTTGGCTGTCCCATCCCATATAGGGTCAGTGACCCAAAGCCATGCTGAAGTCGGATGTGTTAGGCCGAAAGGCGCAGATATCGCAGAAAAGCTGTAAACCATGACACAGCGCATTCCGTTCTCCGGACTACATCCTGCTAATCTGCAGGAGTTTGAGAACGAACGCAGAAGAAGAAGCACTTCTTTATGGAATGAGACATTCATTTTCACTCTTAACCTTCTTTATCGCTCCTTGTGACATGCATTGCCGTTCGCAGTGTTGCTATTATGTGCTCTCATTTCGCTCCTCTTATTTCCATATATCAAACTGGTAACATCTTAACGGAAATCCCTGAAGTGTTTATTTACATAAGCCTGCTGCTGTGACGTGGATAGGCCTGCTGTTGTGACGTGGATAGGCCTGCTGCTGTGACGTGGATAGACCTGCTGCTGTGACGTGGATAGACCTGCTGCTGTGACGTGGATAGGCTTACTGCTGTGACGTGGTGCGTGACTTTCGTCAGTAGACAAAGTAAGATTTAATTCATGACGTTTTTGCATATTGTCCTACATTTGTTGGTCACTATTTATATACATAGTGTCGCCTGTCAAAATTTACCACGGCCGTACAACAAAACACGGCAATAATAAAAATCGGCTTTCAGGTCATGCGCACACAGGTCTGTTATACCTGAGCCCGATCATGTGTGGTTAGTCCTGACATGTATCTGCATACGATCAGATATTAACACATTATATCACATTGTACGAGTGTAGTGCGTGTCCGAGAGGTTAGAGCGTTGGTCTCACCCGTGAGATCTAGAGTTTCCTCCCCGTTAAGGGCTGGGTTTTTTTTCTGTCGGTGTGTAAATTGGTAGACAGCAGAGACACAGAAAACCAGACTAATATCATGATGAATGGACATAAGCTTGAAGAGGTGAATACCTTCAAATACCTCGGATCCAGTATATGCAGCGATGTTAAATGCAAAGCAGAACTAAAAATAAGGCTGGAGATGGCTTTAGCGTCCTTGTCAAGGCTAACTGTGATTTGGAAAAGCAACATCAGTGTTGGAGTGAAAATCAAACTGTATAGGTCGCTGGTGCTTTCTGTTGTGTTGTATGGTTGTGAGAGTTGGACACTCACTGCGGACATGGAGAGAAGATTACAGGCTTTCGAGTATAAATGCTACAGAAGAATTCTACGAATTTCCTATAGGGAACATAAGACCAATGTGTACGTAAGAAATAAAGTAGAGATGTGTGCAGGTGTCCAGGAGCCATTGCTATCAATAGTGAAACGACGAAAACTAGCATGGTTCGGACATGTATGCAGGCACGATTCCTTGTCAAAAACAATACTGCAGGGAACTGTCGAGGGTGGAAGAAGCAGAGGAGGTCAAATAAAGACATGGACAGACAACATCAAGGAATGGACAGGGCTAGATATTTCCACACTCATCCGCATCGCTGAGGATAGAATTCGCTGGAGGACTCTGTGTGGTGAAGCTTCCAATGTGGTACCTCTACGACTCTGAAGGGTTATGGGTTTTATTGATATTGATTGAAATTAAAAAAATTAAATTCCTGAATATGATCTGACGATAGCAAGGGCATTCAACATTTATATAGGAATACTCCCTGGAACTTCCTGACAGAAAACATACAACATGAGAGTTTTTGTTAAATATATATATCACATTACAGTTTTTCAACCTTCACACAGCACATTTCTTTCCCTGATCCGCTCCTTGGTAACTGTCGCTATGACGACAAACATGTAGAATACTAAACTTAATATATCCCAGCACATAGGAAATTATGTAAAAAATATTACATAATTAAGCGTAGGATTTGGTGCCTGAATTTTTGACAGTTACTGCCACGAAGGAGGGAAGTGGGGGTAAAAAGTGGCACAAAATTCTTGAAGTCATTTATGGACCGTCTCTTAACCAAGGGTCGCAGTAACACGGTATACCAATAAGTATTAACGAGAAACACAACACACTATGCAGTACAGTTCACGATACAAAGACTAAACCATAGTCTTTAAACCACAATAGTCACAAACGACGATTCGAAGATCGTCATCGAAGAGGAAATACAATACAACCGGAGAAGATACAATAAAAATCACAAACAAATGGGAGACTATATTGGTGGTGCTTACGATAAAGCTTTACGTAAAGGAAGGACACTCGGAAAAAAGAGCGGGTGTAATGAAAGACAACATTCTCCCTAAATGTAGCCAGATTATAAAAAAGGTTTGGACTAGATTGAATATCTCATCCTCAAAAAATCAAGTGCCGTTTCAGTAACGAAGGTTGACAGCAATGAGCCTCCAACATCCTCTGCTTTGGTTGTGCCCATTGCTAGACTGTAACATGCACATTGCGTGATGTTTTTCTCCCACTTTACCTTTGTCCATCTCGTGATGTTTCTCTCTCACTTGTATCTGTGCTTGCCATTTTCACCTCTCATATCAGCTCTACCCTCACATAAGGTCTTTAACAAAGTGTCATCTCTTTTAATATGGCAAACATACTTTATTTGGTACATATGTATTTCCTTTAATAGTTAATTTTCTCTTTTCTTCATCGTTGGTTGGTTGATGATCCTTCAGTACAGGATTGATCCTTCAATCACTTGACCTAAATTGACCTGTGATATGTGCATATGTTTGTGATTGTATGTTGTGTAGGTCGGAAATATATCGCAATCTCCATCTATCTATCTATACGCTGTGGCCCTTGTTTGCCATGCGGCGTCAGGGGTAGAAGAACGCCCGTGTGTTGCCGGGGCCAGAAAAGGGAGCAAAGAATAGAAACACTGTTCATCTTCCATGTATGTCGTAAGAGGCGACTAAGGAGGTTATGGGATGGAGTTGGCTGTCCCATCTCATATAGAGTCAGTGACCCAAAGCCATGCTGAAGTCGGATGTGTCAGGCCGAAAGACTCAGACATCGTAGTAATGCTGTAAACCATGACACAACGCATTCCGTTCTCCGGACTAAATCCTGCTAATCTGCAAGAGTTTGAGAACGAACGCAGAAGAAGAAGAAGAAGAAGAGGGGTTAGAAGAGTTCTCTGGAGAAGGCTTCGATCGTAATCTGAAAACAGCAAATTCAGTGTAAGGGAAGTAATCCAGGAAATTGTAAATGAAAAGATTCAGTACTCACCAAGTTCTTCTAGACTTGTCATCACTTTGCCCATGCTTATCATAGTCACATAGACTGGAAACAGTCAAATCTGGAGATTGAGTGTCCTATTTTCGTAGTTTATAAATATGCGTATCACAGCTGGTCCTGACGATATTTCCAGTGTCGAATTTAAGAAAAAAACTGTGCATAACATCGTTACGACTGTTATAGCAAGCGTATATCACATTATAGCACACGTTAGCACGCTTAACTAGCACAAATAGCACACACTAGGTATCGCTGTTTCAAAAAATCATTTTTATCACATAATATCCATTATCATGAATCCATAAGAATCGTTTGTTATTTCATAGTTGCCATTTTTATACTTTTCTTGATTGTTTTTTTTTTGTCCTTGGAATTTGACTTTTTTTTCAAAATGTTAACTAATAACTATCACTGCTGAGTCACTTAGAACTAGTATGCCCCTAATATTGCTGAGGTCTGAATTGGAAATAAAGTTTGGTGGCAACATTGTAACATGTCATGTATGTCAAAAGGCGACTAAGGAAGATCTTTTGGTGAAATTGAATGTCACATATTATAGGTCAAAGCCGAAGACGGAGGTGTCCTGCTAATCAACATGATTTTAAGAACGAACACAGAAGGAAAAAGGAATCAGGGAGACGGTCTCGCATCAGTTGCCGGATTATTACTACCAACAATGCCATCTTCTCTCCTTACTAGCCCATACGTTACCCCCTCTATCAAATGTTCGATACCCAGTACAACTGACTTAATTGGGTGATCCATAGTTCGATACCGAGTACAATTGACTTAGCTGGGTGATCCATAGTTCCATACCCAGTACAACTGACTTAATTGGGTGATCCATAGTTCGATACCGAGTACAATTGACTTAGCTGGGTGATCCATAGTTCCATACCCAGTACAACTGACTTAATTGGGTGATCCATAGTTCGATACCGAGTACAATTGACTTAGCTGGGTGATCCATAGTTCCATACCCAGTACAATTGACTTAGTTGGGTGATCCATAGTTCGATACTAAGTACAACTACACCAATTTTCAAACCGACAGCGGTTCTTAAATTAATTTAGCCTAGGAAAATGGGTACCATATTTTATCTATGGAAACGTAAAGGCGTGTTCCTTTGCTTGCGAAAATACGAACGCAACATCATATTTTCTGTTAACCAAATCCTTCTAAAATATAGGTTCTACCAACTCCTAAGACATTCATCTTGGCTGATGAGAGTGATTAGTGATTTTCATTGGCCACTTTGCTATAATGTGTGTCGTCAGCAAAAGAAAATTGAGTCAGCCACGATGAGTGACGATGAATACAGCTATTTGATATGATCAATACTGAAGAATGGTTGAAACGACGTAGAGGATTGGTGTCATTGTACTCGGTTTACCCAAAATATACTCTGTCCCTCACAACGAAGCAGCACTCTGCCTGCATAGCGTATTACCCAGAGCGCCGTAGCTTATAGCTAACGAAAAAAGATATTTGTGAGCAAGACGTCGCGAGAGGGATTCCACCTACGACCTTGTGAGCACAAAGCAAAATGCTTTAACCACTACACCAGGAAGATCCCCACTGGAGACGAGTGTGATGCATCTATAGAATACATCAATAGAGAGTGATGCGACGTACTAATAGAAAAATATGTGAATCACCAAAAGAGAAGGACGTGATACAACTACAGAAAAGGATGTAATACAACAATAGAGATGGTTGTGATACACCTATAGAAAATGATTTGATACATCAAAAGAGATGGGTGTCACACAACTTTCCATATCAGATAACGTTCCATATTAAATAACGTTCCATATTAAATAACGTTCCATATTAAATAACGTTCCATATTAAATAACGTTCCATATTAAATAACGTTCCAAATTAAATAACGTTCCATATTAAATAAGGTTCCATATTAAATAACGTTCCAAATTAAATAACGTTCCATATTAAATAAGGTTCCATATTAAATAACGTTCCATATCACATAACGTTTCATATTAAATAACTTTTCATATCACATAACGTTTCATATCACATAACGTTCCATATGAAATAACGTTCCACATGAAATAACGTTCCAACTCTGTTCACGTTCCAGTTAGATAACTTTCAAGCACATATAACGTTCCATATCTTCTTCTTCTTCTTCTTCTTTTGCGTTCCTTTGCAAACTAATGTAGATTAGCAGGATGTTCCCACCCGTGTGTTGCCGGGGCCCAAAAGAAGAACAAAGAATAGCAACACTGTTTACCTTCCACTTATGTCGTAAAAGGCGACTAAGGAGGTTATGGGATGGAGTTGGCTGTCCCATCCCATATAGGGTCAGTGTCCCAAGCCATGCTGAAGTAGGATGTGTCAGGCCGAAAGGCGCAGATATCGCAGCAATGCTGTAAACCATGACACAACGCATTCCGTTCTCCGGACTACATCATGCTAATCTGCAGGAGTTTGAGAACGAACGCAGAAGTAGAAGAAGAAGCAGGATGTAGGTCGGAGAACGGAATGCGTTGTGTCATGGTTTACAGCATTTCTGCGATATATGCACATTTTGGCCTGACAAATTCCACTTCATCGTGGCTTTGGGTCAATGACCATATATGGGACGGGACAGTCAACTTCATTCCATAACATTCTTAGTCGTCTCTTACAACATGTTTTTGATGGTAAACAGTGTTGATATTCTCTGCTTCCTTCTCGGGCTCAGGCAACACACAGTTCCATATCAGATAACGAACACGAAGTTGTGTGTCATTGTCTCGGGAAGTAGTACGTTATGCTGCTGGCTTACATCAGAGCTGTATTATTTGCGTCTTCCGCCCCAGCACATCCGATGTCGGCGTGTATATACAGTTTGACTATGACATGTATTCCTCCAGCACAATGTATTTAGAGTGGCTGATGGGTTACTATGACCTATGAATTGGGTAGTCAACTCTCCCCCTTCCAACCTCCGCAGTCGTCTTTCACGACATGCATGGCGGGCCACGGTGTTTTTATTGTCTACTCCCATGTTCGGCTCAGTAATCTCCGGTGCTCCCAATTATGTGTAGAGACTCAGACTTGGACGAGGAGTTTACGATGTGGGGCCAACTCTACTGTCGTGTTTTTCCTATACTTTATCCATGCTCGTGGGTGAGAAAAGATTCAATACTTGATGGGGGCAGACACAATACTCTAACTACGCGAGACAAGTTCACTGGCAGCGGAACAGGTAGTGCGAGATAGACGTAGTCGACCCAAGTTAAATCCCTGATTACAACTTCCTTGGAGACTGCAACCCAGTGACATGTTTTGGCCTGTAAAGTCCAAGGGAACAGTAGTTAATAGCAGTCGATACACATGATAATATCGGCGTAGAGTCCAATCTCTAAAGTGAGATGAGATCATTGTAAAAGATTTGGAATGATGAGATCAGTATCACGCATACCACCTTTACTTTTCTACAGGATGCGGTACCCATTTCCTTATGCTCTTATTTACTTTAACTAGGATTCGAACCTTACTTCACCTGATTAAGAAGTCAACACTCTAACGGTGAACCTACGGTGAATCTTAGATACCAACTCCTGTTTTTCAGTGCTTGCTGTCATATATATATATATATATATATTAGTATATTTATAAAACCAAATGCACACATGAGTAAATCAAATCATATATTATATAACACAATAGGTACGAAATTATGTAAATCTATAAATCATATTAATCCATTAATCATTGACTATCTATAAATCACAATTATCCACTTAATCATTGACTATCCATCTATTATATACATCTATCTATGTTACATCAACGTGTAATATGATACATGGGGTTGAAACCAGTGCTTCCAGTTCGAGTAATGTGATGCTACTATGTGTAATTTCTGCATACTGTTGAAATCCAAAGTCTTTGATGTTTGTTCTGCGAGAGTGTCTCTTGGCATTCCTCTATTTTTGGTTATCTGGTACCCATTTTAATGTCCCAGTCTGTTTTCACTCATTCTAAGTACTTGCCCGATATAAATCACTGATTAATACATATGAATCACTACATCACTAAGACATATAAATCACTAAATAAGACATAAATCACTAAAAAAGACATAGGCCCCTATGGGTATGAATCACTGCTTAATACACAAATAATAAATAACAATCCGGGTTAAGAATTCTGGAAACTGTGTTTGGACATAATTTCCTACTTTAAAAAAATAATTAAATTTAATGAAAAATGTTCTTACAAACAATTAGACTCTTAATAATCACAACTACAGATGCAACTTTGTCCAAACACTACCACTATATCCGCGTACACTTGAGGAACTGGATGTATGTTATATGAACTTGATGTGCATGAACGTATCCAACTGACTAACTTATGAAATGACTGAGTGACACATTTTTTTCTTCTAGTTACTATTGCCCTACATTTGACCCCAACTAGGACAAGACAGATTAGTTCTTGTTCAGAAAACGATGGAATTTAGTCGAAAGATGTGCGAACAGGTTGCCAAATTTGTATTCATACATCAGTTCTGATATTAATGTTACTAACATTTATTTTGGGGAATAAATTATAAATAAAAACGCAGTGTTGCTACAAAATTGTTGCTTCAAATAAGACAGGGTTTCCCTACAAGTTAATCAAAATATAGCAATTCCATGTCATGGCAGGGCTAGCCAATAGAACAATCCGTTTCACATAAAAGGATGTGTGGCTATTTGTAATTGGTTAAACATTAGCTTGATTTCGTGTTGGGTGGAAATTGCTAAAAATAACTAGGGTTGACCGGGTCTTTCCTGCCGTGAAAAAATCAGGTCACGGTCACTGCATGGGGATTTGCTGGCCTATAAATAATTTCTAATTATAGAGTGGTCCAATATAAAAAAATATAAATCTCTGGAGGTTGTGGTGAATGGATTACCAGAACCGCGACCCTCACACTATTTTTATGGTTCTGTAAGAATGGGGAGAACGTCATGAAAGAGAAGAAAATAGAGACACCGTTGAAGATTTAATAACTATTATAAGAGAAATACAATTCAAACAAATAAAATATTTGGGAAATATAAAAAAATAATTCTCTTAATTATCCATGTTTCCGAACCAAATATTAACCTGGAATAGATATATGATTTTATCATTATAAATTTTAATTTTTGTGTGGGTTCTCTGTCATGAAGTTAGTAAAAGGCAACTAAGAAAGGTTAAACGGTTCATTTCGAGATAATGTGTCCCACACACATTCCAATTGTTTTTATATTGTTGTCATGTGACGTATTCCTTCCAGAACGTTGTTTTCCCAATTAATTCTCTGAACCTCCCTCTGTCTTGGGCTATGTGGCTTGCATTTTCTAGCGATGTATTCATGTTATCTTTAATGTCGTCAGTCCATCGTCTTCTTGGTCTGCCCCTTCTCCTCTTTCCAGGTACTCTTCCCTCCATTATTTGTCTTTCTAAACAGTTAAGTCTCTTTATATGACCAAACAGGCGTAGTTTTCTTTTTGTTATTGTGTTTAGTAACCAACACTCTGGAATATTCAGTGTGTTTATAATATCTGAGTTTCTGATTTTATCCTTCCATGATATTCTAAGTATCTTCCTGTAGCATTTCAGCTCGAATGCGTTGATCCTCTTTGCCGCTGTTTTACTTAGAGGTTTTTATATTAGGTCTTGATTTCATACAGCTTCTGTGATGAGGAGATAACAGATTTCATACAGCTTCTGTGATGAGGAGATAACAGATTTCATACAGCTTCTGTGATGAGGAGATAACAGATTTCATACAGCTTCTGTGATGAGGAGATAACAGATTTCATACAGCTTCTGTGATGAGGAGATACTAGATTTCATACAGCTTCTGTGATGAGGAGATAACAGATTTCATACAGCTTCTGTGATGAGGAGATAACAGATTTCATACAGCTTCTATGATGAGGAGATAACAGATTTCATACAGCTTCTGTGATGAGGAGATAAAAACCACGCAGGATGCTACCCATAATTCGATCTGCGTGCAATGCATTGAGGACCCCACCCCCCTCTAAAGGTCTTCAAGGATAGGAAATTACTTAGTCGCTTACTTAGTCAGTTATTTAGTCGCTTATTTCGCCTCTTACTTAGCCAATTAGTCAGTTATTCCCCATCGAGACCATATCTTTGCCGTGGAGAAGATGTTTAGTTCAGGCAACAGAGGCTGAAAACTAAGACTGGCCACGCCTTCCTAAAATCGAGCAAGACCACAGTCTGTTTTATCAAGTACAGGAGCAGAAGATGGAGGCAACCAGCCAAGAGGCGCGGTACAGCAATCAGGATGCCATGCACTAACCCACACAATGGGAATACATCTGATGTATTTTAGGGTGCCTGCTCTGTGACGGACATCCAGGCATTGATTGTGCCGGAACCTAAGCCTCGAAATGGTCCAATCTTAGCTACTGGAAGTTCTTCTCAATTGCTCCGAGAAGCCAGGTGGCGTGAGATCAGAGCAACTGGCCAAAAAAAAGGAAGACCATAAAAAATAATGCATTGGAATGCTGAACGTATCAACAAGAAAAAGTTGAACTCGAATACATCTTAAATAAAGAACAAGCAAATGTATGCTGTTTGAAAGAAACCCATCTGAACAAGGATATAGCTTTCAAAATATGAGGCTTCCAATGCTATCGATCAGATCGAAAAGACAGGCAAAAAGGTGGAATACTGGTTAAGAACATTATTAGTGCATGCCAGTTAGAAATATACGTGGAAGGCGCGGAATACCAGATACTCCACCTCAGAACAGAAAGTACAGAATTCCATCTCCTTAAATACTACGGTTCGAATGACTGCCAATTAGCACTAGACACAATTTCAGTGCAAGGAAAACTAATTGTGTGCGGATACTTCAATAGCCGCTCGCAGAGGTGGGCTATGATTACATGAACAGAAGAGGTGAGGAACTAGAAAACTGGCAGGATGAACAGGAACTTATCCTGATCACTCAAACAGTTTACTACCCCCCCCCTCACCTTCTACTCCTGATCATGGCATACCACCTCTACACCAGACTTGGCATTCCACTCACCAAAATTTGGACTGGAACATCAATCGTGTTGTTGGAAAACAGCTTCGAGACAGCGACCATCAACCAGTTTTTCGACTGTAGATAGTGAATATATTAAAGATAGCAGCACTCTCTCTAGGTGGAACTACAAAAACGACAAACTGGACAATGTACCGACACTACACCAGTACAGTATACTAGTCAGAGACGTAACTACAGACAAAGATATCAATAAGGTAGGTAAAGAATTATGTAGATGTTTATTACAGGTTGCTCGTAAAACCATTCTTGATTCACAGCCTGTAATATTTCTGACAGATGCAAGGTCAGTACTCCAAGCGCTCCAGTGCAGAAAACTACCAGACCTGCAAATACTACTGACCAAACTAAGAAATCAGCGTAAAGTAGCTATACAGTGGATACCATCACATTGTGGAATACCTGGAAATAAGAAAGCAGATTATCTGGTTAAGAAGGGACCTGCTGATGATCAACCAGATGTGTCAATAATGTACCATCAAAAGAAACAGATGATCAAAGCAATTAGAAAGCCAACTTCAACACAAGATGAACACAAGATGAACACAAAGGCAATTAGAAAGCCAACTCCAACTCAGAACGACTACCAAATTATGAACAGACCAGACCAAATGGTAAATGAGTCATTGTACGCCTCACAACAGAACACAACAAACTCCGCAGCAAACACAGATCAAGATTGGCAACACGGCCATGTGGACAGGCACCATAGACAGCAGAACATATTCTTCAGGAATGCCAGGAATATGAAAGCTGAGGCACCACACTGGCTCTGAGAAACAACAATGGAAGAAAAATTTTAGGGACCTCTGTATGAGTTACAAAACACAATCAAGTTTATAGAAGAAACAAAACTTCAGATATAAATATGTTCTAGGTGAACGAGAGAAGGATTCAGTTATTTAACCGTTTACTTAACCAGTTACTTATCCGCTGACTTAACCAGTTACTTATCCGCTGACTTAACCAGTTACTTATCCGCTGACTTAACCAGTTACTTATCCGCTGACTTAACCAGTTACTTATCCGCTTACTTAACCAATTACTTAGTTATTTAGCCGGTTCCTTAGCCATGGCCGTCTACAAAATAAGACCTACTAGATAATAGAAAATCAAACCTTTTTAATAACTCATTTACTATTCCCGTGAATTTCATTGGTCACTATGACTATACTGTGTGAGACAGCCAATGAAAATCATGGGAATATTCAATTTAGTCATTGTAGAAGGCTTGATTTCGCATTTGCCAGTAGGTCTTATTCAGAAGAAGGTCATATATTACCCGGACTTCAAGGTCAAGTGTAAACATGTCCCTGGAATTCTTGGGAACGATAACTAGACACAATCCGTAAACCGATCTTTCTGAAAGGCACAAAGGACAGGAACACCTGCACTGAGCAGCACTGACCTTGGCAACATTTTTTTTTACACGGGTGAAAACTCCAGTCCCTAGTTATTTTGCAGCCTGGACTCATGGGGCATCATCCTTCTAAAATGACGATATTTGATTTTTCCCTTGATTTTTATTGGTCACTATACTTTGTATCAACAGTAAATGAAAATTACAAGAAAATTAAAATTGAAAACAGTAGCGGAAAAAAAGTCCCCGCGGGACAACTCCAGCCGAGACAGTCGGCTGCATAGACGACCTTCTAACAGAATTAGTTAGGACCACATTCGTTACATTTTTGATGATTGTTGTGCCAAGTTGTAACATAGATCTTAAACGTGTTCTGTCATGCAGGTCGCTAGAGCTGATTAAGGTTGTTCTATCACATATATATGTGGGCAGATATATACATATATATCTACCACCATCATCATCATCAAGTGCCGTCTCCGCAACGAAGGTTGGCTGCAACGTACCTCCAACATCTCCTGTCTCTTGTCTTGGTGGTGCACTCTGCTAGACTGTAACCTGTCCATCGTGTAATGTTACTCTCCCACTTGTATCTCTGCCTACCTACCATATATATCTACCATCGTCTGCCAAAGATACTTCTCTATGGTGAGCTAGAGAAGGGTATACGATCTCAAGGTGGCCAAAGGAAGCGCTACAAGGACTCGTTAAAGAACTCAGTGAAAGCCTTGGAAATAGACCACGATACAATGGAAGAACTTGCACAAAATAGATCTACATGGCGTTCTAGAATAAAAAAGAGCGCATCATTTTGTGAAAAGAAAAGAAATGCAGCAGCTGAACAGCGGAGAGCAGCTGGAAAGTGACGGATAGACCAAGATCCGTCTACAGTCGTTATTCCATGTCCAAACTGTCCAAGGACATTTACAGCTCGAATAGGGCTCATTAGCCATCTACGAACTCATAATCAAGGACATAACTAAAATTGAATTTTCAAAAGTGGATGTAACAAATGGTCATCATCACTTGTGATGGACGAACAACATATGTGGGCAGAGTGACCCACAGAAGTCATGTTAAAATTCTGATGTGTCTGCTGAAAGTTGCAAAGATTGCAGCCAAGTTATAAACCGAAGACAGAATAGGACTCTGTTAGTTATCTGCCAGACATATCGTAAGAGGCGACTAATGAGGTTTTTTGGGTGAGGTTGCTGTCACATTCCATCGAGGGTCAAACGGACCAACAGGCCTTGCTGAAGTCAAATGTTTCAGGCCGAATGGCGCAGATATCGCAGCTAAGCTGTAACCACGACGCAACTAATTCTGTTCTCTGGACTACATTCTGATAAATCTGCGAGAGTTTGAGAAAGAACTTATATTAACAATTTCCACAGAAAATCCGTGTTCTGCTATTTGTTCAACACAATCTGGAATTCAGTTGTGTTCCGTTAAGACAAAAACATGTGATGTCAGAATGCGTTATCCCTTCTCCCGGTGACCGCAGTTTGAACCCGAGAAATGAACGGACAACTCTGTTCCTACGAAATGGCACGGAGTAATCTAGTAAAGGGGTCAGTTGTGACCTTTCGGGAAATATTTTAGGTAGGCTTAACTTCGTGCGGTTTTTTCCTGTTCAATTAGAAAGATAGGTGCTATGGAGGAAACTCGCTGTCCGTAATGACGATAACTTTTCATGCACTAAGCCAGCAGCAAATGTTAGGTGGGGTCGCCAAATACATTCCTTACTGTGTTTAACTTTTTTTAAACTCATGCCTCAGGTACCCATTTACAGCTGGATCGACTAGAGAACCTTCGTGTGGGGCGATAAATCATGAACCGGATGGTTTTTAGTTGCCCGATGAGGTTTCAAACCTAGTACGTCGTAACCTGATGATATTAAGCAAGCTTGATGTTCGTCCGTCGTGATCGACGATGACCAAAAACTCAACCATAATAATAATAATAACAATAAATAATAAAATAATAAAGTTAATAGTGCGTTTTTAAATGACTAGCAAGTCCAATGCGCGCACAAAATGTTCTTTTACAGAATTGACAATTGACAACAATAGAATGTATCTGTGTGAGGTTGAGATGTTTTTTCTTTTCTACGTGTCCGCTTCTGTCTTGCAGTTTCTTGTCTGAATTCTTCTGCCGCTAGTGCTCCCGTTCTAATGCTGTAACGCCAAGCCGTTCTATCCTGAGCGAGGCTCTCCCAAGCACCTACGTCAATGTTAAGATGTTTCAAGGATGACTTGAGCGTGTCTTTGAAACGCTTTTTCTGTCCACCAGCTTTTCGAAATCCTGCCTTGAGTTCTCCATAATATATTTGTTTTGGCAATCGCGAGTTCTCCATGCGCACAAGATGGCCTGCCCAGCGTGCCTGCGCCCGCAAGCAAGCTTACTATAAGCTAGTATATCGTACTTCTCTTAAGACAGAAACCTAGAATCCTAAGTAGATTTGTACTTTTTTAAAGATTTTATTTAGATGTTTACCTTTACGTGCACATTTTTAATACAATGTATTTCAATTAATATATTGGATTCATATCAATTCATATGTTAGTATAGTATATAAAGACAAATTGTGAAATTATGTCTGTTTTCAGGGTGCAGCGTGTGGAGATGATAGGGTGCTTTTTTAATAATCTAATCCGGAATTTAAGAGTTAGTTACAATTTAGACAACTAGAACTCTCTCATCAAAAAAATTAATTTGCTTACGATCTATATATGGCTAATGTATAATTTTAATCTGTTATAACAAGTGAAATTATGTTTATCAATCAAGGAAAGATTCATTATTGTTCCTGATCTATTAATGATTGAATGTGGAAATTATTTCTTAACAAGTTTGAAATTGTAGGTAGTATTTGGACTACTCTTCACTGTATTCTATAACACATGAAATTGTAGGTAGTATTTGGACTACTCTTCACTGTATTCTATAACACATGAAATTGTAGGTAGTATTTGGACTACTCTTCACTGTATTCTATAACACATGAAATTGTAGGTAGTATTTGGACTACTCTTCACTGTATTCTATAACACATGAAATTGTAGGTAGTATTTGGACTACTCTTCACTGTATTCTATGACACATGAAATTGTAGGTAGTATTTGGACTACTCTTCACTGTATTCTAAGACACATGAAATTGTAGGTAGTATTTGGACTACTCTTCACTGTATTCTATGACACATGAAATTGTAGGTAGTATTTGGACTACTCTTCACTGTATTCTATGACACATGAAATTGTAGGTAGTATTTGGACTACTCTTCACTGTATTCTATGACACATGAAATTGTAGGTAGTATTTGGACTACTCTTCACTGTATTCTATGACACATGAAATTGTAGGTAGTATTTGGACTACTCTTCACTGTATTCTATGACACATGAAATTGTAGGTAGTATTTGGACTACTCTTCACTGTATTCTATGACACATGAAATTGTAGGTAGTATTTGGACTACTCTTCACTGTATTCTATGACACATGAAATTGTAGGTAGTATTTGGACTACTCTTCACTGTATTCTATGACACATGAAATTGTAGGTAGTATTTGGACTACTCTTCACTGTATTCTATGACACATGAAATTGTAGGTAGTATTTGGACTACTCTTCACTGTATTCTATGACACATGAAATTGTAGGTAGTATTTGGACTACTCTTCACTGTATTCTATGACACATGAAATTGTAGGTAGTATTTGGACTACTCGTCACTGTATTCTATGACACATGAAATTGTAGGTAGTATTTGGACTACTCTTCACTGTATTCTATGACACATGAAATTGTAGGTAGTATTTGGACTACTCGTCACTGTATTCTATGACACATGAAATTAAATTGGCAGCGGAGCAATAAATATGTCAGGTTCATGCACACTGATAAAGCATTGAAGCAAGTCACAATATTACATTCACACTGCAAAGGAAAGTCACAGTATTACAATCAGATTGACAAAACAAGGAATAGTATCATATTCACACTGACAAAGCAAGTCACAGTATCACATTCACACTGCAAAGGAAAGTCACAGTATTACATTCACACTGACAAAGCAAGTTACAATATCACATTCACACTGACAAAGCAAGTCACAGTATCACATTCACACAATGCACAGTATCATATTCACACTCACAAAACATGTCACAGTATCACATTCACACTGACAAAGCAAGTCATAGTATTACATTCACACTGACACAGCAATTCAAAGTATCACATTCATACTGACAAAGCAAGTCACAGTATCACATTCATACGGACAAAGCAAGTCACAGTATCACATTCTAAGCGGATGAAACTTCTACGAGTTGAACACTAAATATGTTTGGTTCAGACACGCCTACTATAGAAGACTAGTGTCTATTGTCTCTCCCCAGGTGAATGATTGTTGATCGCATTCACACTTGCCGTTAAGCGTAGGGGTGGGAGCTTAAGCTGTCGTTCCAAGGCCAGATGTGTCGCCGAGGTTTCATTTAGCCCATGTTTGTTCAAGGCTATCTTGATGTTTTCTATCCACCGTTTTCTTGGTCTACCTTTGGCCTTACGTCCAGATATTCTTGTATTATATGCTCTTATTGATGTTTGGTTTGGCTTCATTCTCATAAGGTGACCGAACCATTTTACTTGCTGTCTCTCAATATGTTCGATACAAGATATTATACCAATTCTTTCCTAATTTCTTCATTTCTTATTTTATCTAGTTTGGTAACTATTGCAACGTTTCTCAGACACTTTCTAACCAGGCTATTGTGAATACTATAGAAGACTAGGAGATTAATACTTTAATTACATGTTCCAAGTGTGCCGAGAACAATGAAGTCAATTCTCTTCGTCTATGAAGTTCTATTTTTAGAGAAATATGTTCACTAAATTAATGGATTTCGCGGTTCAGATACTCATATCATCCATAATCTCCGAAGTTATTGATTAAGAGATGGCGATGATGTCAACGATGATGACCTTGATGATGGTAAAATTATCCCGTTAGTTTGGGGCAACAAGCTCTTAACTGTGTGTATCCTTTCTGATTCTTCTTCTTCTTCTTTCGTTCGCTAATAATGTCTATATCTGCAGTGTTGTTTCTTTTATAAATTGGACAGTGTTTTCCATTTCTTGTTTTGTACCATAAAGTTTAACATTCATTGGTGTATCAGAAGGCCAGTATGTGCATCTTAATGTGTCATAGTTTGCACATTCTTGAAGTATATGTTCTGAAGTCTGGTTGACTTGTCCACAATTACACTTTGCTGTTGTGCCAATTTTAAATTTTGTATACATATGGCTGTTTAGTCTATTGTGTCCAGTTCTCAGTCGAAATATGATGACCTGTTCTTGTCTGTTAAGTAGGTGGTAGTCGTCCCGTGGAGGTAAGTTAGGCTTTCGTTGTCCCTTTATCATGGATTACTTTTGGTGATAGCTAATTGGTACATCCGGTTGCTGCATGTTAGCACCTTCCTTGGCGAGTTGATCATCCTTTCTGATAAAAGCACATGTTCTCCTAACCTGTATTACTGAGGCAAAACATGGACATATAAGGTTGTCCTAAATGCGTGGTTGTGTAAGGCTGTTTTATTTATGCATATTTAATCCACAAACAGAGACAATCCAGTGCGTCAGTATCCCAGGATTACCATGCCCCGCCAGTATCCCAGGATTACCACACCCCGCCAGTATCCAAGGAATACCACGTCCTGCCAGTATCCCAGGATTACCACGTCCCGCCAGTATCCCAGGATTACCACACCCCGCCAGTATCTCAGGATTACCACGTCCTGCCAGTATCCCAGGATTACCATGCCCCGCCAGTATCCCAGGATTACCACGTCCTGCTAAGAACATAGCACATAGTGATATATAACTGTCTCATCATTCTTATGTCACATTTGCTGATCATCAGCAGTGATGGAACATCTAGCATACCCCGTCACCTAGGTGTCTGCCACAAAACGACATAGGTTCAGTGTCGGCTGACATACATCTTTTCACCATACATGGGGATTATTTAATAGTAGACACGAGTAAAAAAAAACAAAATACTATGTTAATACAGGTTGTTAGCCTATTCAATAATATATACTTACTGCGCAAAACTGAAATCGAACAGGTAGATCCACGAATAGGGTAATAAAGTTTTGCTAGTTAGAGACAAACATAATAACAGACACAAATCGACGTTTCGACCAAAAGGCCTTTATCAAGACAACAATTGAAACAAAATTACAATATATAACAGAAAACGAACAGTAATGACATCGACGGTCACATTGGTATGTTTAGTATGTATTGACCGGTAGAGGTGAAATGACAGCGGAAAAACAAAATTTACAATGACCACAAACATGTGACACGAAACAAACAGAAACTATGGATCGATTAGAGTCATACATGAGACAGGTGCTCATTAATGGCGCCGGGTTTAAGAGTGCCATATTGGTAAATGTAGCGGTTCTCAAGCGCCGGACGGGTCCGGTCGTCAGAGAAGAACGACTTAATAGCCGTAACCTGAATGTCCTGGGTGCTCCGATGACCCATGCCATTAAAGTGGACGTCTACAGGCAAACCCGAATTTTTTTTTAATGCTATACAGATGTTCGCAGAATCGGTCTGCGAGATTCCTTACAGTTTTATCTATATATTAGTCACGGCGCAAAACTTGCATATGATGTCATCTTATTTCCCAACTTTCCTTAGTCGCCTCCTACGACATTACTGGAAAGAAGATAGTGCTCCTATTCTTTGTATCCTAAATTCTTCCACAACGGATGTGTCGGGCCATTGGCGCAAATAAAACGGCGGCACAACGCATTTCCCGTTGGACTACATCCTGCTGGAAATCTAATAGAATCATGGTCCTGTTACAAGAGAGATCCAGCGGGAGTTTGAGAATGAATGATGTAGAAGAAGAAGTATCCTATATTAGAATTCCATGCCACAGTTGCCACAAAGGTTGGCTAAGAGTTAAAAGAGAAAGATAATATCTAGGAATAAGATATTCATTAAGAAATACATAAGTACGCTTTTCTGATTAACAGCACGGGTTGAAAGGAGCATTAAACTTCCTATCGAAGTGAGTGATTCCTCCTGTTTTGCGTGTCGGGTGACCTTAAGTACATTGTCCCTCCCATTAACTCTCATCACTCTCTCCAGCTGGCTACTGACGACCGACCGTTCTCCGACCTCACTCCCAAACATCAATGACCTGCTGGTTTAGTGGCCTGTATTTAGACACCCTGTCAATTTTGCATAATGCATAATGCACATAACCTTGCCTTATATTCCTCAAGGTCTGTTATTAAGTCTTCTTTTATTAAGTGCCATCTCCTCATGGAAGGTTTCCAGCAACAGACCTCCAAGTTCCTATGTTTATTGCCTTGGTGATACACTCTGCTAGTATCTTGTCCATCATATGTGCATATGATGTCTTCTGTGCATTTGTATATTTTTAGTACGAGAATACCAGTACCAATAACAATAAAAGCAGTAACAATAACAATGACACAGTAACAATAACACCAGTAACAATAACACTAGTAACAATAAAAATAAAAATAACACCAATAACAATAACACCAGTACCAATAACGCCGATAACAATAACACAAGTAACAACAACGCTAATAACAATAATACCAGTAACAATAACATCAGTAACAATAGCAGCAGTAACAATAACACCAGTAACAATAACACCAGTAACAATAAAGCCGATAACAATAACACCAGTAACAATAACACCAGTAACAATAATGCCGATAACAATAACACCAGTAACAATAACACCAGTAACAATAACGCCGATAACAATAACACCAATAACAATAATACCAGTACCAATAACAATAAAACCAGTAACAATAACAATAACACCAGTAACAACAACACTAGTAACAATAACAATAACACCAATAACAATAACACCAGTACCAATAACGCCAATAACAATAAGACAAGTAACAACAACGCTAATAACAATAATACCAGTAACAATAACATCAGTAACAATAATACCAGTAACAATAACACCAGTAACAATAACGCCGATAACAACAACACCAGTAACAATAACACCAGTAACAATAACGCCGATAACAATAACACCAGTAACAATAACACCAGTAACAATAACACCAGTACCAATAACGCCAATAACAATAAGACAAGTAACAACAACGCTAATAACAATAACACCAGTAACAAAAACACCAGTAACAATAACGCCGATAAGAATACTAATAGAAATAATACTCGTCGAATTCGTCATCATCAAAATAAATCATCATCATAACCATCATTATCATTATCCTCATCATCGCCTCTAGAACCATCATTATCATCAAATCATCATCATCATAATCTCCACCACCTCCACTATCATCATCATCATCATAGTCGTCGCCATCACCAACAGTATTAACATCACCATCACCACCTCCATCACCATCATTAACTTCACCATCATACTCATCCTTAGCATCATCTTCTTCACCATCATTCTGATCATCATTCTCATCATCCTCCTCATTTTCACCACATCTACCATTTTTTTTTATCACTACCACTATCATCACCACTCAGATATTATTATCATCATAAGCCACAGATAATTGTGTGTTAGTGTAGCATATATATATACATTTATCTCTTGAATGGATACCTACATGCAAAAGAGCAAGGGGTAAACCAAAAGAAACACTCAGAAGAACAATACTTAGAGAACGTAAAACAACCAATATCCAAACTATCCAAGAGCTGCACAGAATAGTTTTGAGCAGACAGAATCCGAGAGATCTGACCTCTGCGCTATGCGCTAACTTCAGCACAAAAGGAAAATGAATATGATTAACAAGTACAAACAGCACACAGCTTATCTAAACGACCCCACATCAACCAGAAAAATGAAGCTGTACGAAAAATCAAATAAAAATGCAGAAAAATAACTAAAGAGAATGCAAGACTCATGGTTTAGTAGCAAAGCCAAAGAGATACAGCATTACGCTGATACTTATAATTTGCAGACATTCTATTCAGCTCTAAAAGCAATCTATGGCCGTCTGTCTTCAGGAATATCTCCTCTTCTAAGCGCAGATGGAAAGAAAGCATATCCTCACTGACAGAATCCTCATACAGAAAGCATACCCTTACTGACAGAATCCTCATACAGAAAGCATACCCTTACTGACAGAATCCTCATACAGAAAGCATACCATTACTGACAGAATCCTCATACAGAAAGCATACCCTTACTGACAGAATCCTCATACAGAATGCATACCCTTACTGACAGAATCCTCATAAAGAAAGCATATCCTCACTGACAGAATCCTCATACAGAAAGCATACCCTCACTGAAATTCTCACACGCTGGGCTAGCCCGTGTGTTGTCGGACCCGAGAGAGGAGCAAAGAATAATAACACGGTTTACCTTCCACACATGTCGTAAGAGGCGAATAAGGAGGTTATGGGATGAAGTTGACTGTCTCATCTCATATAGGGTCAGTGACCCAAAGCCATGCTGAAGTCGGATGTGTCAGTCCTAAAAGCGCAGATATCGTAGCAATGCTGTAAACAATGACACAACGCATTCCGTTCTCCAGACTATACCCCGCTAATCTGCAGGATTTTGAGAATGAAAACAGAAGAACAAGAAGAAATGCTGAGCTGAACATTTTGAAAATGTACTTCTTCGGCGATCATTACTCAGTCAGGTTGGGACTTCGGATTCTATGATATAGGTTGCTGTCTGTTTTAAAGTGTCCACTGTGCCATACAGTTTCTCTTCAACACTGATTGGGGTGGGCCATGTCTTGTTTCTCAGGTCTGCATACTGGGGACATTCTTGTAGGATATGTTCTGCTGTCATATTTGCAAGGCTGCAATGGCAGAGCCCAGTTGTCCCTATTTTGAATTTGGTGTACAAATGATGTCTCATTTTGTTGTGACCAGTTCTGAGGCGCAGCAGGATAACCTGGTCTCTTCTGGACAGAAAATGTACTAAACTGTCCCTCCAACATCAATGACGAAGCGATTGCGCGCATCTTGCAAATACCAAACAATCATTCATTATCGGAGCCCCCTTGCCTTGAGGAGGTGGAGAAAGCATTCTCATATTTGTCCGTAGGAAAAGCGCTAGGCACAAACTCCATTCCAGCCGAATGTTCACGCCGTCAGTGGTCCTATTATGACTGCGAAACTGACATAGCTCTTCCAGACAATGTGGAACCTGGAAGGGATACAAGACTTTAAGGATGCTTCCATCATACATCTAACGATGATGATGATGATGATGATGATGATGTTCCTCCTTCGCAAGTGAAGATAAGCACGACATGAAAAACAATAAATGTAATGAACAAGCAGAAAAAAAAACCACAACGTTTGTGATTGTCTAATTTGGTTTGTGAGATAGCAGCTGCCCAATGAGTCTGATTCGTGGCAGGAAAGTTCTATTGCAGTGCATGCAGGAATACAGAGGTTCCGGTGTAGGAGAGTTTTCAGATTTGTCGTTTCGCTTCCGTCGCTTGTAAATTGCCCGCAGTGTTCTTTCTTTTTCACATGTAGTGATGCCAGCTGCGATCAGGGTGTACCAAGCTGACCAATCAAGGGCTGTTGTCTCCCAGGTGCTAGGATCGATTCTGCAGTGTTAGAGAGAGTTTTTAGGTGATCCTTGAAGCGCTTTTTCCGCCCTCCGCTTGTACGCTTACCATCACACAGCTCCCCATAGAATAATCTCTTTGGAAGGCACTTTTCTTGAATGCGGATGACCAGTCCAGCGGAGTTGGGACCTAGTCAGCAGGGCATGGATGCTTTGCATACGGGACTTTTAAAGGGTTTCCGTGTCTTGTACTCAATCCTGCCAATATAGTCACATGAGGTTTCTCAGGCACCGAAGTTAGAACGAGTTAAGCTATCGAGCGTGTCTCGCATAGACAGTCCAAGATAACGCATGATAAATCAATGTTGGTAGAACCACTGCGCGGTACACGCCCAACTTAGTTGTCAAACTGAGTTTGACAGAGAACTCCATTCCATAACATCCTTAGTCGCTTCTTACGACATGCATTAAAGGTAAACAGTGTTGCTATTATTTTATCCCCACTCAGGCACCGGCAACACACGGGTGGTATTGCAATTCTTTGTTCTTCTTTCGGGCCTCAAAAATGTAGCGACAAAAATGTATAAAATGCGTGCACAAGTCCGGATATCTTTTTTCTTTCATTTTTCTATACTCTTTCTGTCAGGCTTCGAGGCGGGGTGGTACACTGAGTGTCTCAGTGGGATCAAGGTACCAGGATCAAACCCTGAATCAAGCAATTGTGCATTCAGACCGTGTTCGGAAAGCAATGTTGTTTGTCGGTCGGAATCGATGATGACCATTCAGCTCAACTGAGATGATGATGAAGATGATGATGTCTGCTATGTGTTCGGCTGAGAGTTGTTGTTCGTCCATCACAAGTAATTATGACCATTTGTTACATCCACTTTTGAAAATTCAATTTTAGTTATGTCCTTGATTATGAGTTCGTAGATGGCTAATGAGCCCTATTCGAGCTGTAAATGTCCTTGGACAGTTCGGACATGGAATGACGACTGTAGACGGATCTTGGTCTATCCGTGACTTTCTAGCTTCTCTCCGCTGTTGAGCTGCTGCATTTCTCTTCTTTTCACAAGATGATGCGCTCTTTTTTATTTTAGAACGCCATGTAGATCTATTTTGTGCAAGTTCTTCCCATGTATCCACTATTTCGGCTGAGAGTAATGAGTCATACGCATACCTGAAATTTTCTATCACACTCTGGTCATGTCTGGTATGGGTATGTGGGACATTGAACAGATCTTGTTTCTCTTCAAACACGTTTTCGCTGCGCAGCATTGTGCCTGAGGTTCTCTGCAGCTGCTGCGCTATTTTTGATATTGCTACGCCAGTCACATCTGTCTTGTGCAATATTCTTCCATAATTTGTATCTATACTGAAGTCAGTGATGTCTTAATAGTGTCTCTGGAACGTTTCTTTGTTCTCTCGCCGTGAGGAGTCAGTCCGGAGTTCTCCATATAATAGCTTTTGCTGCAGAAGAAGATTTTTAAAATGGAACGGGTGACCATCCTAGAATGCAAGGGCAACCTATTGTACATATATTCATGCGTAGCCACTTGAATTGCATATCTCCCATGTGTTATCGGGGCCCGAAAGGGGAGCAAATAATAGCAACACTGATTACCTTCCATGCATGTCGTAGGAGGCGACTATGGAGGTTATAGGATGGAGTTAGCTGTCCCATCCCATATAGGGTAAGTGACCCAAAGCCATGCTGAAGTCGTATGTGTCAGGCCGAATGGCGCAGATATCGCAGCAATGCTGTAAACCATGACACAACGCATTTCGTTCTCCTGACTGCATCCTGCTAATCTGCAGGAGTTTGAGAACGAACGCAGAAGAAGAAGACGACGGAGTGAAGAAATAAAGATATGCAGAAAATAGACAGAATGGAACAGAAGGAAGCATAAGGATTTTTTTAACAAAAAATTAACGTTAACAAATGTTTCCACTCTGATTCATACAGTCTCATTGGCCCTCTAGATGATATAGGTTCTGCGACTACTTGTAAATACGTCATTCATCTTGGATGATATGATTGCTCATAGATTTTTATTGTACACGTTGTGTAAACTGCGTATCGTCAGCCAATGCAAAACCAGACGTGTTGAAGAGTGATACCGTGTGTAAAGCTGACAGAGGAAATGTCTAGGAAGGGGTTTGGATTGTTAGTATGTCAAGCCGGGCGTACTTGAACGCAAATTTTTGCTTCTGCATGTGGCTGCCTTGCCCTATCGGTGACCCAGTGAACTGCCCCTGGCTACCTAGGTCATTGCACTATCTTTGCAGGACTTAAACACCAGGCCAGACCCCACGGTGTTAAGTGCAAAATTCCCGTGTCGATCTGTCATGTTTTTTTTTCAATATAATTGAAATGGTCCTTGGACAGGACTGCTATTATCAGATTGGTAATGTTGCATTGAGAACATTTAGAGGAAAACTCAATGGTTGTAGAGGAAGGGTTGACAAGATAACCGCTGAAAACGAAAAAGGAGAGTGTAGGAGGTCAGTGACTGTTTGATTAAATTAATTTGGAAAACGGAGGTTGGCAGAAAAGAACAATGGAATGAACGACCAACTGAAATACTAGAATGTCTATAGAAAAAAGTGTGCATTTGCTACCCAAGTGGTGGGGATCAGCCACAGACATCTAGATACTAGGTTCAGAAACACGTCACGCTTTAAGGAGTATTTCCTTTCAGGATTTCTCATGTTGACCAAATTCTCACTAATATACGGTAGAAAAAACATGTACCGAGACACTAGTCTTTTTCGAAAATTAGTTTGTAAGGAACAGATGAGGAAGTGAAATGTAAATACTGGATTGATAACATCAAAGTTCTGGGGTTATTGACAAACACATGCAAACAAACATAACATTTAAGGAATGGTCTGGGAAGAAGCAGTGTAGTTTCTCGACACTCCTTCGAATAGATGGGGATGGAGGTGTTTGCAGGGCTTCTGCTGGTCAGTGTAACACCCGTGCCACCAAGATGGGTTATGGGTCTTATTATTATTACTATTATTATTATTATTATTATTAAGCAAGAAAAAAAAACGAGTACTTCTCCCTGATCATTTTTTTCCACACTGAACACATATAGCGTCACTTATTTTGAACTATCAGATTTGTCCTTAAAAGATGAGTCGCATCAGACAAGAATTCAGTCCATGAATTCATGAATTCAGTCGTCAGCTAGAGGTCCTCACAGTTGCCCCACAGCTTGACCTCAATATCTGTCTCCAAGGGGGGGGGGCATATTTTAGTCCTAAAATCACCAAATAGGGACATGTCTGCAGAATGTGTTCTGGAGTCTGATTCTCTTTCGACAGGGACATTGGTCAGTGTTGTAACCTCTATTTTGTGGAAATGTGATTGTAGTCTTTTTTGAAAGGAACTTTCAAATACAGCAGCATTTATTAAGAAAACAGAACTTGCTGTGTAGACATGTCAAACTGCGAACGAGAAGAAAAAGAAGAAGAAGAAGATCTTCCGGAATGCTGTTTTTGCTTGTGCTGTTCTATTAAAAAAAAATCTCAGTGAAGCATCTACCATCTGAAGTAATAATTGTGCCCAAATATTTAAATTTGTCTACTTGTTTAAGAACTGTGCCGTTGACTTTGATGTTACATTTAGAAGGGTTAGATGTTTTAGATGTAACCATTACTTCTGTTTTCTTGGTGTTCAATCTGAGACCTTTGTGACGCTTTCTTATACTATAGTTGTAATCAATTGTTGTAGTTCTTTTTCACTCTTTGCTACCAGAACCTTGTTATCAGCATATCTCAGGTTATTCACATTATACAGACCAACAGCTATTCCTGGTATATTTTCTATAAATCTAAAAATCATTTTACTGTATAAGTTAAACAGATCAGGTGATAGCACACAACCTTGTCTGACTCCTTGTCTTATTGGATGAAATTCCCCTGTTTGGTTGTTGATTTTGATTGCTGCTGTTTGTTGCCAATATATGTTCTCTATTATGCTAAGGTCTTTACTATCAATGTTATCCTTTAACATACTGATGATTTCCTTATCTTTCACTTTGTCAAATGCTCTCGTATAGTCTATGAATCACAAAAATAGATCTGTCTTCACTTCAATTGATCTTTCTATCAATATTCTAATGATATAGATGACATTATTTGTTCCTTTTCCCGTTACAAAACCGTTTTAATTTGATTTTATCAGATCTTAACCCCTAAATACATAGTGGAGGTCGCGGTTCTGGTAATCAGTCACCACTACCTCCTGTTTGAGTATAGGTTTCACTTAACAGTTTTGTTATTAGTGTGTCACCCTCGAAATTTATAAGACCTACTAGCTAATCGAAAAAAGCTTTCTAAATTGTCTCCTATGATTATTCTCTTGATTTTCATTGGCTGTTACACATAGCTTAATCATAGTGATCAATGAAAATTACGGAAGTAGTTAAATTAGTCATTAAGAAGGCGTGTTTCCCATTAGCTACTAGATCTTATGATGTCGATAGTCACTTAAAGGTTATTTCGTCCTTCAGATTGTATACCTTGACCCTTTGTTAGGTAGGTCATTGGAACAGTTCACTTAAGGTTTAGTGGGTTAGACTGATGAAAGGCGATTATAAAAAATGTGTTTAGAGATAGATATGATTTGAAAGAATGTATATCTACGTTCCGCCTGAATGTTGCCGGAACCCGTCATCATCAAGTGCCGTCTCCACAACGAAGGTTGGCTGCAACAGACCTTCAATATTATGTGACTCTTGCTTTCGTAGTGTACTCTGCTAGACTGTAACATGCACATCTTGTGATGTTCCCCTTACACTTGTATCTCCGCCTACCCAGTGGCGTAGCGAGAGGGGGGCGGAGGTGCGGACCGCCCCGGGCGGCATCATCGGGAGTGCGGCAAATTTATTTTCGTCCAGGCTTTTACAATCACTGTCATATTTTTTAATGTCACAAGGGCGCCGGGCGCCATTGACCCACGCTACGCCACTGCGCCTACCCCTTGCTCGTCTCCCCTCTACTTACCCTCAAGTAATGTCTTCAACAAGGTGATGTCTTTCCAAAATACTTTGATCTTTATTTATTGTAATAGTTCTTTTTTCCATACGAAGTGTTGTTAGAACCTCTGTGTTCGTTATCTTCCCTTTCCATGAATTTCTCTATTTCCCTATTCTTCTATATATCCACATCTCAAAGGCATCAATTCTGTCTTCCAGTTGTTTGTTCATTGTCCATGTTTCCCTGCCATACATGTAGAATAGATATGCTTTTCATAATTCTCATTTTTAGTTGTGTGTAATTTCGGCCGTGCCGAGAAATTACGGGACAAAAGTAGGGACATAGGTCAGTATTATCTGACTAAATGAAGGGGCGAGAAAAGGGACATTAGATTATTGAATTATTTGACTGAGAAATGAAGTGGCAAAACATGGGAAAATAGAGTATTGTATTATCTGACCGAGAAATTAAGGGGCAATCGAAGGGACAGATTATTGAATCATGTGACCGAGAACTGAAGGCTGAAGAGATTAGATATATCGAGTGCTGAATTATCTGACCAAAAAAAAAAAAAAGAAAGTGAAGGAACAAGAGAAGGGACATTATATTATTGAATCACCTAACAGAGAAATGAAGGGGCAACAAATGGAAAAATAAATTACTGAATTATCTAGCGGAGAAATTAAGTGGCAAAAGAAGGAAAAATAGATTATTGAATTCTTTGACTAAGAAGTGGAGTTGCAAGAGATAGGAAAATAGATTATAGGCAACAGAGATTTGGTTCTAGGACAGATGTGAGATCTTAGGAAAAATGTTTCTTATTTTCAAAAACAAGCATGAAAACAAATTAAATTTAAAAAAAGAATTAAACTGCAATATAAAACGATCATCAAACCATCACTGAGCTACCAATGTCAAACGTGGACACTAAAAACAAAAGACAAAAGAAAACTTGTTACAAAAGAAATTACCTGTCTACGTAGAATTCTTGGAATAACAATAAGAGACTGAAATCAGAAATAAAAAAACATCAGACGACTAACAAATACAATGCCAATCATGGATTACATTAGAAGACAGCAGATTAAGTGGTTTTCACACGCTTCAAGACTACCAACAGACAGTGCCCCTCAAAAAGCATTTCTACATCGACACGATCGATACAAAGCCAAGGGAAGACCATACAAAAGATGGATTACAGAAATAAAATAATCAGCGAAAACAAATATATATGAGTCACACAAAAAAGCCATCTCCAAAGAACTCCTCTACCCCTGACGCTACAAGAAATAAAGTGGTAGGGTATAAAGCCAAAAAAAAAAGATTTGGTTCTATAGAAGAATGATGAGATTACCATGGGCAGATATGAGATCTAACAAGGAGGTTCTGAAAGAATCAAATGTTAGACGAGATCTGAAAGAATCAAATGTTAGACGAGATCTGAAAGAATCAAATGTTAGACGAGATCTGAAAGAATCAAATGTTAGACGAGATCTGAAAGAATCAATTGTTAGACGAGATCTGAAAGAGTCAAATGTTAGACGAGATCTGAAAGAATCAAATGTTAGACAAGATCTGAAAGAATCAAATGTTAGACGAGATCTGAAAGAATCAAATGTTAGACGAGATCTGAAAGAATCAAATGTTAGACGAGATCTGAAAGAATCAAATGTTAGACGAGATGTGAAAGAATCAAATGTTAGACGAGATCTGAAAGAATCAAATGTTAGACGAGATCTGAAAGAATCAAATGTTAGACGAGATCTGAAAGAATCAAATGTTAGACGAGATCTGAAAGAATCAAATGTTAGACGAGATCTGAAAGAATCAAATGTTAGACGAGATCTACTCAATAACATCAGAAAGAGACAATCTCTGTTTGTGGACACCTTCTGAGAGGGAGGTCTGGAGAATATGGTTACAATGGGCAAGATAGCAATCAAGAGAGATTGAATACGAAGAAAATATTAGATAGTTCTATTATTAATATTAAGCATCGTGACATGACCATGAAATAGAGAGTTGTGGAGATGCATGTTTGCCTAGATCAGCGGTTCTCACCCCGTGGGGGAGGAAAGTGATGTCCGCGACGCCTTTAGGGGTCGAACGGCCTTTTACAAGGGTCGGTTGAACCATCGGTGAAAAACATATGAAGTAGCAACGGAAATAAGTTTATAATTGGGGGTCAATACAACATGAGAAACTGTATTAAAGGGTCGGGGCATTAGGAAGATTGAGAACCACTGCTAGATAGTTTAACATCGTGGCATGACAATGAAATAAAGAATTGTGGAGATCCATGTTCGCCTAGAGATTTCCTAAGTCTTTATACCGAAGTAGTGGTCGACCCTAAAATCTTTTCCCAGACTGTAGTTCTCCATAAAGTAGATCCATGTTATTCTGTCATATTCCATCCTCCTAGTGATTTTGTACATTTCATTGCTTCACGTTACATAGCAGCCTCTCGCATTGACGCGTAATAAGGTAGTGATATGACGTGTTTCTGTCGATAGGTAAAAAGTGGCATCATCAGTGTAGATGTTTGCGTTACCGGTTATGACATCAACTGTATAATGGCGTGGGTAAAGTGAGACCATGAACAATAAAAGACTGTTGGATAATTGAAAAACATCCTTCTAAAATAACTCATTTTGACCAAAAAGACGGATGTGTTGGGCCATTGGCGCAAATAAAACGGCAACACAGCGCATTTCCATTCTCTGGACTACATTCAGCTGGAAATATTGTAGGACCATTGTCTTGTTACAAGAGAAATCCAGCGGGAGTTTGAGAATGAACGTTGAAGAAGAAGAAGAAGAAATAACTTATTTGACTGTTCTTGTGATTATTATCGATCACTGTGTGTCGGCAACTGGAATAGTAAAATGTGTCATTATAGAAATCATTATAGTTTGAATTCGTCAACAGTTCTTATATAGCCGATGGTCGCGGGTGGATGGTCACCATATCAGGATCAAACATTGTGTCTAGTCTTTCATGATCAACGTCTCTGCGTGCAGTACGACAATCTCTGAAGTAAAATCAATAGTTTCATCATCATCATAAGATGCCATGCCGGCTGGTGTAGGCGGTCATGGCTCTCCACAGCTCTCTGTCCACAGTATTATGTATCAATATCGTTGTTGTTTCCCTGCCGTGCCAGATTGCCAAACTGTCGAATATATTCTCATGTTGTCGCCCTCTGTCTCTGTTGCCTTCAATTTTGTCTGTTGTGACTATGTTCTCTAAACCTGCCTGTCTCATGAAGTGGCCAAAAAAAGAAGATTGCCTTTTTCTTATATTGTTGATTAAGGTCCGTTTCGCATTTGACTCTTTCAACACCTTTACATTAGTTTTTCTGGCAGTCCATGGTGTTCGCAGCATTCTTCTGTAGAACCACATCTCTGTTGCCTCCAATCTCCCACTTTCCAGTTTGTTTATTGTCCAAGACTCGCACCCATATGTTAGTATAGAGGTTATATAGCACTGTAGAACTCTCTCACCTCTAATGACAAGGTCATATTACACAGTATATTTTTCATTTTTCTGAATGTTGTTTTTGCCTGTCCTATTCTGCATCTTATTTCTGTTCAACGTCTTGTATCAATAGTTTACTGAAGGATTTTCACCTATTTGTCTCTTGATTAGATTCTTGTCATTAGAGGTGAGAAAGAGAGTTCTGCAGTGCTATATAACCCCTATACTAACATATGGGTGCGAGTCTTGGACAATAAACAAACTGGAAAGTGGGAGATTGGAGGCAACGGAGGTGTGGTTCTACAGAAGAATGCTGAGAATACCATGGACTGCCAGAAAAACTAATGTAGAGGTGTTAAAAGAGTTAAATGCGAAACGGACCTTAATCAACAATATAAGAAAAAGGCAATCTTCTTTTTTTGGCCACTTCATGAGACAGGCAGGTTTAGAGAACATAATTACAACAGTCAAGATTGAAGGCACCAGAGACAGAGGGCGACAACGTGAGAAAATATTAGACAGTTTGACAACCTGGCACGGCAAAGAAACAACAACGACTTTGATACATAATACTGTGGACAGAGAGCTGTGGAGAGCCATGACCGCCTACGCCACCCGGCATGGCACCTGATGATGATGATGATGTCTCTTGATTGCCTTTTGATTAAAACCTTCTCTACATCGTTCATTATCAAATTCCCGTTGGTTCTCTCTTGTATCTAGGCAATGGTCCTACAAGATTTATAGCAGGATGTAGTCCAAAGTATGGAAATGCGTCGTGTCAGCGTTTTATGCGCGAATGGCCCGACACATCCGTCTCTGGCGGTATTTTGGTTAAATAAAAGTTATAATGTATAGTGCAGTAATGTTTTTTCACCGTTGAATAAACCAATCAGGTTGTATCAATCGTGGATTAAACCAATCAAGTTGTATCAACCGCGGATTAAACCAATCAAGTTGTATTGTAACGGTATCGAATAAAAAAAACAACATATATACTGTACTACTCTTTGAATGTTATAGTGTCTGTATCTGAGGACAATAAAAGAAACGTTACGATGATGTAACGAAAGCGTTATAACCAAGTAGATATAGATAGTGAATGTATAAGAATAACCAGAGTCACAGAATGACAACCCGATTCTAAGTAATTATAAGTCAACGTTTATAAGAAGGAGAAGAACTAATAACTCCTGTAAACCTCTCAACTGAATGGCCCGTGATCGTATCTAAGAATAATATTATGTCAGTACTTCATACAAAAGGTTGTGTTATCAGACACTAATAGAAACAAACAATAACAGTACACAGTTGTTACACAGAGAACTGACTTCTGACTTCCTCCTGACTTTTCAGGCATATCGTCGTCGTTTATTATCTAGAGCTCACAACAGCAGTATGTGAATATTGGCATTAGCATTTAGTTCATACATAAACATATTAATGATAATCTTGTCCAAACATGGTAATATATATATATATATACTACTGACCTATACATATACCAGTTACCTTTGTCAACCTCTTGGACAGGCGGGTAACTAGTGAACCCCTGAATAAATACATATGCTCACGCACTTGTGTACATTTTTTCTTGTCCAAAGATTGGACTTCCGCACGTTCAGGTTAAAAGAAGCAAACGTAATATGTTGTCTGTTATATTTTGTGGCTGCACATCAATCTTCTTGTTGTAGAGTTGAGGATGAAGGCAGGTTATGTTCTAGGTCTTCAGTTTGGTATACGAAATACGATTCTGTCCATTATGTTCTGGTATCACAGATAAATAAGGAAGCTTCGTTGATGAGAGTTGTAGGTCCCACACTGCTGTAGTTGTCAAAGGTGATCACATTGGTCTTACAGAACGATTGCCGTAACATGGGTACGTCTAGTTCTAACTTAAATCTGTCAGTGTAACCTTCATAGGGTAAAGGTGGGTTAAATACTATAATCGAAAACACACTATGTTATGATACTAGAGTCAAAGGTTTCGTTGAATATATAAGCCAATCCACTCTTGAAAACTTCTTACAATATATTACAAACTTTTCATTCCTATCATAATCAAATGTGGACAGTGGCAACCCTGGACATTCAGATTATACGTGGTTACAAGTTATTTTTTTTTTAAATTAAAAAAACTCACAAAACCACACAAATATTTAGCGAGAAAAACATGTCAAAGTCATCCCAGTTTTAAATATTTTTTATTGTTTTTTGTGTTTTATTTTATTGTTATGTGTTTCTTTAGAAAGGTCCCTGTTAGACCGTAACGTGGAAAATTGTCATTTTCTCTGTTTATTGCTAATTATTTATTTTTAACATTGATAGTTGTTAGGATGTTATAGTATCTCATACACAGATGAATGTCCATGTGGATCCGGAACCCAGACTCCAGAACACATACTTCAGGACTGCCCAACATACAAAGAGCAGAGACAGCAGACCTGGCCAGAGGATACAGACTTGAGGCAAAAGCTATGGGGCAGCCGCTCTGACCTGGAGAAGACAGTGGACTTCATCTTGACGACAGGTCTGACGGTATAGCATGACCACATGCTGAACGCAGAAGAAGAAGAAGGATTTTATAGTAAACTTTATACTTGGTTTTATATCGCACCGTTCGGCTTGTGTTCGGTGGCTTTCTTGTGGAGTTTTCGTAAAATTGGAGAATTTACCAATGTTATTAGAACTATTTAACAATGTATGCGATGCATTTGTCGTATGGTTTGTTATTTTGGACCAATTGCTTAAGCCGTAAGTTTTTTCTCTCTAAGCTTTAGTGACATTACTCATAGTGCTACTTGACACAATAGTACTTCTCCTGGGTTCTATCATCGTCATTATCATCCTCATCTTCATTATCATCCTCATCTTCATCATCATTATCATCCTCATCTTCATCATCATTATCATCCTCATCTTCATCATCATTATCATCCTCATCTTCACCATCATCCTCATCTTCATCTTCATCATCATTATCATCCTCATCTTCACCATAATCCTCATCTTCATCATCATTATCATCCTCATCTTCACCATCATCCTCATCTTCACCATCATCCTCATCTTCATCATTATTATCATCCTCATCTTCATCATCATTATCATCTCATCTTCATCATCATTATCATCTCATCTTCATCATCATTATTATCTCATCTTCATTATCATTATCATCAACATTAGCATCACCATCATCATTATGATCATCATCAGCATTAGCTCTACCTTATCATCATTATAATTTTCATCCGCTTTTTCCTTAAAACATTATCAAATGATCACCTAGAAAACAGAAATAAAACATCGTGTATTAAAAAAAACCCCTTCCGGTTACGATGGCGACAGAAATGGCGGTATTTTTATTGCCACCCGTTCATGCCAATATTTTCATATATATTTAGGGTTACCATACGTCCGGGTTTCCCCGGACACGTCCTCTGTTTATGCCCCTGTCCTGGCGGCTTTCCAGAAAAATGGCATATTTCCGGGTATTTCTCTGTCCCCGACCGTCCGTCCGTCCCCTATCGATCGATACTTTCTTACTTACTTTTCTGTGCTATATACTTTAATCTATTATGTATAGTGAAATAAACACGCGCGCCGGCTATATTTAGCTCTATATTAACATTAGCCATCAGAACTTCTGTTTCCGTTAGCCATTTTCAATTTGTCGTAAACATAACGCATTTCGCTTAGCAGACGGTAACGCGAGTTCGTTAGTGATAATTATTAATTAATTAATTTTTGAATTGAAGATTAAACTTTAAAAAATGCCGAAACTCAGTTAACATTCCGTTAATACAAGTTTATTATTAAATAAGAACAATATTTTTTTGTAGTTTAACTGTAATTTTTTTGTACAACACTTAATATTGGTCATAGTTGATGAAAATTTTGTGTATCCTCTGTACCATCTGACAATTATGGTAACCCTATATTGCTATGTGAATTGTGCTGTTCGTGTGTTCCATCCTTGATGTGGATTATTGAGTGTTCAATTTCTGTGGAAATATGCATCAATGCGTGTTCGTACAGGAATATTGATCAATGTTTTCTAGTCTGTTTATGGAAATAACACAGCAGTGACGTTTTATGACAGCGTGTCAACTGAGTTGTACTAACCCCAGAATCCCTGCTGCCTAATGGGATAGACTATTCGTAGCCATTGGTCGATGGAAGGCAACGGGAAAACCCCATTGTAAATCCCAAGTATGAACAATCAATCCCTGGTTATTTACCAGATGATTTGTTCAAATCCATATTCATAACATTACGTAAAGACTAAAATTTTACTTAGAATCATCATGATGAGAGTAAGAAGGAATCTAAGGCCAGAAATCGACGAAGAAAACAACGGTTTTGTAACGGGAAAGGTGACAAATAATGCCATTATTTAATATCATTAGCATATTGATAGAAAGATCAATTGAAGTGAAGACAGATTTATTTTTGTGATTCATAGACTATACGAAAGCATTTGACAAAGTGAAAGATAAGGAAATCATCAGTATGTTAAAGGATATCAACATTGATAGTATAGACATTAGAATAATAGAGAACATATATTGGCAACAAACAGCAGCAATCAAAATCAGCAACCCAACAGGGGAATTTCATCCAATAAGACAAGGAGTCCGACAAGGTTGTGTGCTATCACTTGATCTGTTTAACTTATACAGTGAAATGATTTTTAGATTTATAGAAAATATACCAGGAATAGCTGTTGGTGTGTATAATGTGAATAACCTGAGATATGCTGATAACAAGGTTCTGGAAGCAAAGAGTGAAAAAGAACTACAACAATTGATTACAACTATAGTATAAGAAGGCGTCACAAAGGTCTCAGATTGAACACCAAGAACCCGCCGAAGACGGATGTGTCGGGCCATTGGCTCAAATAAAACGGCGACACAACGCATTTCCATTCTCTGGACTATATCCTGCTGGAAATCTAAAAGGGCCATTGTCCTACTGCAATAGAGATCCAGCAGGAGTTTGAGAATGAACGCTGAAGAAGAAGAACACCAAGAAAACAGAGGTAATGGTTACATCTAAAACATCTAAACCTTCTAAATGTAACATCAAGGTCAACGGGACAGTTCTTAAACAAGTAGACAAATTTAAATATTTGGGCACAATTATTACTTCAGATGGTAGATGCGTCACTGAGATAAAAAGTAGAACATCACAGGCAAAAGCAGCATTCCTGAAGATGAGGAATATCTTGTGTAATAATTCATTATCAATTGAAGTAAGAAAGAACATACTAAAATGTTATATAGAGCCCATACTGTTATATGGTAGTGAAACATGGACAATTGACAATATTGCAAGAAAACATCTGGAGGCCACAGAGGTGAGGTTTTATAGAAGAATGTTGAAAATATTATGGACATCTAAAAAGAGTAATGCTATAATTCTACAACTGGTAAACTCAAATAGAGGAACTTATTAACTGTATTAGAAGACGGCAATCACAGTTTCTGGGTCTTGTCATGACAAGATGTGGGTTGGAGAACATCGTAACAACTGGAAAGATCGAGGGTAATAGAGACAGAGGAAGACAACGTGAGAAAATGTTGGATGGCTTGAAAGCCTGGCATGATGCAGAATCATCAGAAACTATATTTAAATGTATACCAAACAGAGGACAGTGGAGAGACATGATCGCCTACGCCGGAAGGCATGGTACCAATGAATGAATGAATAAAAAAAAAACGACATTAATTATTCATACATTTACACCATCCTAGAAATTTTACTAACTCAATTCTTGCGTTCAAATCATCCAAATTATCATTGCTTTTCTCATCAAGAACTACATTTGGTTCACCATCCACAACCACAGCAGCAGCTGTTGCAATCTGCTGTAGACATTCACAGTGTCTATTGCAATCCACGGCTTGTCTAAACAAATAAATATTAGAAAATTAATATAAGGTTTATTGTTCTTCATTGACTTTCGTTCGATTAGGATGTGTGTATATGTTTGTATTGTTTGTCTTTTCATTTAGCTTGAACATCTTTGGCAGCTAATGATATACAAGAAATTTGGCAGCTAATGTTATACAAGAAATTTGGCAGCTAATGTTATGCAAGAAATTTGGCAGCTAATGTTATACATGAAATTTGGCAGCTAATGTTATGCAAGAAATTTGGCAGCTAATGTTATACAAGAAATTTGGCAGCTAATGTTATACAAGAAATGTATAAAATTTGGTAGCGTATCCCATTCAGCATGTAGCCATAACCCAACAATAGTGATGCTGGCTTATGGCTACATCCTGAACAATATTGATGCTGGCTTATGGCTACATCCTGAGCAATAGTGATGCTGGCTTATGGCTACATCCTGAGCAATAGTGATGCAAATGGCTGTAGTAATTTTTCTAGGCAATATAAATACGTTACATTGCTTTCTGAACGGTCCGGATGCACAAATCACTGTGGCGGGGATCGAACTCGGTACCTTGGCCGTCACAGACGCTCTGTACCACTCCGTCACCGAGCTGGACAAGTAATAAAAACTATAATCAGTCAAATTTCGTAAGTGTGCCACTCTGGATACATCAGCAAGTCATCATTATGAATTGCCGTCTCCGCCACGACGGTTGGCTGCAACAGACCTCCAACATCCCCTGTTTCTTGTCTTGATAGTTCACTCTGCTAGACTGTAACCTGTCCATCTGGCGAAGTTACTTTCCCATGTGTATCTCTGCTTCGCTCTTGGTCGCCTCCCCTCGACTTGACTCTGAAGGCATCGACGCCTTCGAGATGGAGATATATAGGAGAATATGGAGAATATCATGGAAAGAGAAGAAAACCAACAAGGGGGTTTTAACAACACTTAATATTAAAAAAGAATTACTAAAGGAAATACAGATCACAAGATAAAATATTTTGGACACTAAAAGACCTTGTTGAAAACCTTACTTCAGAGTCAAGTCGAGGGGAGGCGACCAAGAGCGAAGCAGAGATACACATGGGAAAGTAACTTCGCCAGATGGACAGGTTACAGTCTAGCAGAGTGAACCATCAAGACAAGAAACAGGGGATGTTGGAGGTCTGTTGCAGCCAACCGTCGTGGCGGAGACGGCAATTCATAATGATGACTTGCTGATGTATCCAGAGTGGCACACTTACGAAATTTGACTGATTATAGTTTTTATTACTTGTCCAGCTCGGTGACGGAGTGGTACAGAGCGTCTGTGACGGCCAAGGTACCGAGTTCGATCCCCGCCACAGTGATTTGTGCATCCGGACCGTTCAGAAAGCAATGTAACGTATTTATATTGCCTAGAAAAATTACTACAGCCATTTGCATCACTATTGCTCAGGATGTAGCCATAAGCCAGCATCACTATTACTCAGGATGTAGCCATAATCCAGCATCAATATTGTTCAGGATGTAGCCATAAGCCAGCATCCCTATTGCTTAGTATGTAGCCATAACCCAGCATCACTATTGCTGGGTTATGGCTACATGCTGAATGGGATACGCTACCAATTTTTATACATTTCTTGTATAACATTAGCTGTACTATAAGACTGTACTATAAGATTTCTCAACAGAAAGTTAACAAGACATAAAAGGTTAATCTTTGATTATTTCCGTGAATTTCGTTGGTCGTCGTTTGTGTTTTTGGTAGGCGACTCCAAGTATATAAATGGTGACCAACGAAACATACGACAATAATGAAAACTGTCACGACAGAAGTCGTGTTTTCGTACTGTTGAAAAGTCTATGGTGGTGCCCTGTCATGTGCAACGCTATCTGCTATGTTATTATTAGGAATGTAAAAATGCACTAGATAATATAAACTAAGAAATGTTAGTTTATTAACCCTCTATTACAACATTGAAAGTTTTCTAATGATAAAGATATGCTTGCTGAATATTTCAACTGTATTCGATTTAAATTGGTAGCGTTTCTTTGTTAGGACGTAGCCATCAACCCAACATTTTTTGGTGGTAGTGGTTTCTAGGTAATATAAATACGTTCAGTATTTTCCCACTACTTTCTGAACAATTGCATGTTGTGGCATCGAACCAGGTACCGTGGTAGTCACAGACGCGCTCTGTACCACGCCGTTAGGTTTTTGTCATGTGACGTTTTCTCTCCAGAAAGTTGTCTTCACAATGAACTTACTGAAAGTCTCTCTCTGTTTTGGGCCATGTAGCTTTCATTTTCCAACGACGTATTCATTTTATCGTTATTGTTGTCAGTCCATCGTCTTCTTAATCTGCATTTCCTCCTCCTCCCAGTTTTCCTTCTCCTCTACCATCCATAATTTGTCTTTCTAAACAGTCGGGTCTCTTTATATGGTCCAAAAAGGTGTAGTTTTCTTTTTGCTATTGTGTTTAACATTCAGCACTCGGAATATTCAATGTGTTAATAATATCCGAGTTTCTCCTTGTTTTCTTCCATGAGATTCTAAGTATCTTTCTGTAGCATTTTCATCTCAGAGGCGTTGATCTCCTTTGTCGCTGTTATACTTAGGGTCCATATTTTACAGCGTTATAATATATGTTCCTAACATTAGCAGTTTCGTTTCTATTTTGTTGTTTTTCCATATTTTCCATATTTTCCATATTTTCCATATTTTCCATATTTTCCATATTTTCGTTAGATTTAGGTATGCTTAATATGTATTAAAAAATACAAACACACACACACGCACTCACAAACACACACAAACGCACTCACAAACACACACACACGCACTCACAAACACACACACACGCACTCACAAACACACACACACACACGCACTCACAAACACACACACACGCACTCACAAACACACACACACACGCACTCACAAACACACACACACGCACTCACAAAAACACACACACGCACTCACAAACACACACACACGCACTCACAAACACACACACACGCACTCACAAACACACACACACACGCACTCACAAACACACACACACGCACTCACAAACACACACACACGCACTCACAAACACACACACACGCACTCACAAACACACACACACGCACTCACAAACACACACACACACGCACTCACAAACACACACACACACGCACTCACAAACACACACACACGCACTCACAAACACACACGCACGCACTCACAAACACACACACACGCACTCACAAACACACACACGCACTCACAAACACACACACACGCACTCACAAACACACACACACGCACTCACAAACACACACACACGCACTCACAAACACACACACACGCACTCACAAACACACACACACACGCACTCACAAACACACATACACGCACTCACAAACACACACACACGCACTCACAAACACACACGCACGCACTCACAAACACACACACACGCACTCACAAACACACACACACGCACTCACAAACACACACACACACGCACTCACAAACACACACGCACGCACTCACAAACACACACACACACGCACTCACAAACACACACACACGCACTCACAAACACACACACACGCACTCACAAACACACACACACACGCACTCACAAACACACACACACGCACTCACAAACACACACACACACACGCACTCACAAACACACACACACACGCACTCACAAACACACACACGCACTCACAAACACACACGCACTCACAAACACACACACACGCACTCACAAACACACACACACACGCACGCACTCACAAACACACACACACGCACTCACAAACACACACACACGCACTCACAAACACACACGCACTCACAAACACACACACACGCACTCACAAACACACACACACACACGCACTCACAAACACACACACACGCACTCACAAACACACACACACACGCACTCACAAACACACACACACGCACTCACAAACACACACACACACGCACTCACAAACACACACACACGCGCACTCACAAACACACACTCACGCACTCACAAACACACATATATGTATGTATATGTATATATATATATATATATATATATAAAACCCGTAATAAGTCACGCTTGTAAGGGTACCACATTAGATTATTCAGCACAGTTCTCCAACGATTTCTATCTATAATGATGAGGACGAGTGTCGCCCGTGTGTTGCCGGGGCCCGAAAAGGGAGCAAAGAATAGCAACACTGTTTACCTTCCGCGCATGTCGTAAAAGGCGACTAAGGAGGTTATGGGATGGAGTTAGCTGTCCCATCCCATATAGGGTCAGTGACCCAAATCCATGCTGAAGTCGGATGTGTTAAGCCGAAAGGCGCAGATATCACAGCAATGCTATAAACCATGACACAACGCATTTCGTTCTCCGGACTACATCCCGCTATGCAGGAGTTTGAGAACGAACACAGAAGAAGAAGACCTAATACCTAACTGAAGTGAAACTAACTAAGAGAAATATAACTTGTAAAACTGCACAAAATTTATTTATTTGCGTATTTTTGGGGCAAAAATTGTTTTTACGATTTTTTTTTTTTTTAGAATATCCTGCCGAAGACGGATGTGTCGGGCCATTGGCGCAAATAAAACGGCGACACAACGAATTCCCATTCTATGGACTACATCCTGATGGAAATCTAGTAGGACCATGGTCCACTACAAGAGAATTCAGCAGGAGTTTGAGAATGAACGCTGAAGAAGAAGAAGAATATCAACGAGAAATCATTTAACGATTCTGAATTTAACCCAAAGACAGGAAAACACTTTCCTTATGAATAATTGACTAAAATGTCCTCAAATAATTATCAAACAGTGGAACGAAAAACGAAAAAGTGCGAGTCACACACACACACAAGCACACACACACACACACACACACATTCACACACACACACACACGCACGCGCGCACACACACACACACACGCGCGCGCGTGCGCGCACACACACACACATACACACACACACCATTTCCTTATTGTTAGGTAATACTCCAACCTTACTGAAAACGTATCTACGGCCCAGATACAATTCATGAACCATATTGAAAGTTTCAAGATCCATGGAAAGGCATCTGACGTTACAGGGAAGCAATTTTTAAAATTGCGGACACAAAAATGATCAAGGTATATGCGTTGAATTGGTTTATGAAATTAACAACAAAAACAAAACAAAAACTACACAGTTATTATACGGTTAAGTAACAGACACATGCTTGCAAACAAACACAAGCATCTTACTTGCATACATCTACTAGAAAGTATTGTTTCCTATTACGAAATTGGAGAATGCGCAGCTTTGCTCCATTAAATGCGTGTTCTAGACTTCGATAATCCTTATATTCTCGGTACCTGCGAATATAATGAATGTTCTAGAACAATGTTTTTTTTTTTACTATTGTCAATTGTCTATCCCCAGGTGGATCTTCTTCTTATTCTTTCTGTCCTCGTGTACCTTTCGGTGTTGAGGGGAGAGTGAGTGTACGGTCTTTTGCCCTTCTATTTGCCTCTTCTGCTGTTATATTTCCGAGTGTCTCTAATACACTATCCACCTTTTACAAGGGCGTCCAATAGGTCTCCTGTTTTCGTATCGTTTGTTAAGTGTTTTTTGGATAATACTTTGCTCTTTCTGTCAGGTTATGTGGCCGTACCATTTAACTTGTTGTTTCTAGATGTATTCTATTGTTGACTTGATCCCCAATTGTTTCCTTAGTGCTTCATTCCTGATTTTGTCTCTCAAGCTAACTCCAATCATACGTCTCACACATTTCATTTCAGTGGTGTTAATCTTATGTATTGTTCTAGAATCTAATGTCCAAGTTTGACACTGATAACACAATGTTGGTAAGAAAATGGTGTTGAAAAGCGCTTTCTCTATTTCTAGTGTAATATCTTTGTTTCTTAGTAAATGTGTTAATTGACCAATGACCAATGGCCTTATTACATCTTGCGTTTATTTCTGCTTCTTGTTTATTGTCATATCTCAATGTGCTGCCCAGATATTATCCCCAGGTGGATGATGGTCAGAATATCCACACTTGTCGTTAAGCTTAATGGTGGTTACTGGGAGAGTTAGTTATATATCCAAGGCCAGATGTGTCGCCTTGGCTGCGCTGAATCCGTATTTGTTCAGGGTTGTCTTGATATTATCTATCCATCTTTTTTCTAGGTCTTCCTCTGGCCTTGTATCCGGATGTTCTCATGTTATATTTTTGTGTCGATAGTTAGGTATGGTTCAATCTCATAAGGTGTCCAAACCATTTTATTTGTTGTTGTTTATTTGATGTATTCTGTGCATGATCTTATACCAATTCTTCTCCTGATTTCATCATTTCTCAATTTGTCTAGTTTGGTCACTTGCGGTTTTTCTCAGGCATTTCATATCACATGTTATAAGTCTTCTCTGCTGAGCTGCGTCTTAACGCAAACAGCATATTGAATGTTTTAGAACAGTTCTCCTCAATTCATTCATCATTCATTCATTTTCCTTTTGCTCTGACGTTAGCGCATAGGGCAGAGGTAAGATCTCTCCAATTCTGTCTATTCAATGTTATTCTGTGCAGTTCTTGAATAGAATGAATACTTCTCAATGGTATCTTCTCAATGCCAACATGTTATTGAATGTTCTAGAACAGTGTTTCTGTACATGAACACAATATTACACCTTATATCTATTATTATCATGCAACATACCCTGGACAATATGTAAAAGTCATCACAAACTTTCGATCTTCAGCTCATCCTCTTGCTGCTGTGTCAAGTTTAGGTGGTCTTTGTTCCTATGATCATATTGATTGAAGTGGTCATCTGGAACTTATATTATTCAATAAATTATATTGTCTTGTCTGTTTTTCTTGTATAACGTCGTAGGATTCAATGACGATCGTTTTTCGAGCTTAATCATCATCATCATCATCATCATCATCATCATCATCATCATCATCATCACTATCACTACCACCACATCATCATCACCATCAGCATGATCATCACCACCACATCATCACCACCATCCTCATCATCACTATCACCACCATCATCATAAACCATCATCACCACCATCACCATTAATTATCATTACCACCACTACCATCATTATCACCATCATCATATCCATATAATGCATTATTTAAAAACAGTGATATGTGAGGAAATACTTACGAAATACAACAACCATGATAGGAGTAATCTCTCTTCGGAAGAGCGTGCTGCACACGTGACAACTTTATTTCATTATTACTGTTTGTTAAATTACTCCTGCGTGAACTTGATTCTTTAGAAATCTTAGAATTCTCAAGTTCAGAATTGTGGCTAATATTCACACTATTGTCGTCATCAAATTGTGTTTTCTGCACATTTTTATATTTAGAACAAGTCACTCTCCATGCTTCCGTGATAGGATTTTGTACTCTCTGGACAGGTAGATGAGGTGTATAACTCATCTCTGCGAGTGTATCCGCATGAATCTCCTCTTGGAAAAGGTGTCCATATTGTTTGAGAATGGCGCTGGCTCCCTTCGGTTTGCTGAATATGAGAAAGTAGGATACAAATTTGTCAAATTGTCGTTAGTGTTAACAATATGCGAGTATTAAAAATGTTGGTTGCATTAGGAGCGGTGTTATACACTTCGCTTAATACCAGCACCGTATACGACATTTGCCATTCAGGAGATTTTTTTAAGTTAGATTTTCCTTTTCGTTTTAAATGATTCTCTTTCAACAAAACCAAACCAAACGGTCTTTCTAGCTGTATTATTGTGATGGAAAAAAGGAGGGAGGTGATGATTTGACCACTGGTTTGTTGTGGTAGATAATAGATGTAGTATTTAATTTTCTGAAAGGGTGAGGATAAGGGAAGAGTGGTTGAATCCCTCACACCACCCCTCCTATTTTACGGGCTTGGTAAAAAGTCATTTTGTTTTATTTGGTTTCCTTCCTTACGTAGAAAAATATCACCAGCAGCGCACAATTACTTTAGAATCTGCGAGGTGCACTTTGCCAATTTCATGTGGTGGAATCTTATGGTGGAATCTAACGGTGGAATCTTATGGTGGAATCTTATGGTGCAATTTTATGGTGGAATCTTATGGTGGAATCTTATGGTGGAATCTAACGGTGGAATCTTATGGTGGAATCTAATGGCGGAATCTCATGGTGGAATCTCATTTGTATTAATTTGGAAATGTATCAATATTATCGTTACTTTTACAGCTGATAGTTTAGTCACGTAGCGGTTGCTATGTCTACTCTTTCAGGGGTTGATGTTGATGATGATGTGTTCTCCTTTCGCAATCACATATGAGCATCATGCTGAAGTCGGATGTGTCAGGCCGCAATCACACATGAGCATGCCATTGAAAAGTCTTTTATGATGTATATTTCAGGATCTGATTTAGAGGAACACAATTTTGAATACCTGACTAGAATACCTGGCTAGAATACCTGGCTATAGTACCTGGATAGAGTACCTGGCTAGAATACCTGTCTAGAATACCTGGCTAAAATACCTGGCTAGAGTGTCTGCCTAGAATACCTGGCTAGCGTACCTGGGTAGAATACCTGGCAAGAGTACCTGAATAGAATACCTGGCTAGTGTAACTGGCTAGAGTACCAGGATAGAGTACCTGGCTATAATACCTGGCTAGAATACCTGGCTAGAGTACCTGGCTAGAATACCTGGCTAGAGTACCTGGCTAGAATACCTGGCTAGAGTACCTGGATAGAGTACCTGCCTAGAATACCTGGCTAGAGTACCTGACTAAAATACCTGGCTAGCGTACCTCGCTAGAATACCTGGCGAGAGTATCTGACTAGAATACCTGGTTAGTGTACCTGTCTAGAGTACCAGAATAGAGTACCTGGCTAGAATACCTGGCTAGCGTACCTGGCTAGAATACCTGGCGAGAGTACCTGACTAGAATACCTGGCTAGAATACCTGGCTAGAGTACCTGGTTAGAATACATGGATAGAGTACCTGGATAGAATACCTGGTTAGAGTACCTGGCTATAATACCTGGTTAGAGTAGCTAGCTAGAATACCCGGCGAGAGTACCTGGCTAGAATACCCGGCGAGAGTACCTGGCTAGAATACAAGGCTAGAGTACCTGGCTAGAATACCCGACGAGAGTACCTGGCTAGAATACCTGGCTAGAGTACCTGGTTAGAATACCTGGTTAGTATATCTAGCTAGAGTACCTGGCTAGAGTACCTGGCTCCAATACCTGGTGAGAGTACCACATATAGCAGGTAACTCACTAGTTTTTATCGATAAAATCCAGGATTCTCTTAATAAATTCACTTAGCAAACAAAGACGACACGAGCTGGGATCCGATCCTGAGATCTTTTGAGCATAAGGTGAACGGCTTAATCAATATGGCAATGAAATCACCGAAATAGTGGAAGCAAGTTAAAGAGATATATATGTAGAGACAAATAGAGTGATAGATAGATGGAGATGATAGATGGAGATGATAGATAGAGATGATAAATAGAGATGATACATAGAGATGATAGATAGAGATGATAGATAGAGATGATACATATATATAATATATACACAAACGATCGCACGCACGCACTCCCGCCCGTTTGCCTTCCCGCTAGCACGCACACACACGCACACACACACACACACATACACACACACACACATATATATATATATATTTAAACACCCTACAAATTAATGAGATCCTTCATGCTGAATGCTACTCAGAATGTCTAAGATTTAACATTGAGCGAATCAGTACACCAAATGAAAGGGAAATTGAAAGGAAAAGTGAACATGAAAACTCGCCATATAACTTTCTTCATTGTACTGTACACTCCCAACTTTCAACCATTTCCCCCGTAATCTTGGATAAGACAATGTGTTGCCGTTTGTACAATAAAGTTTGAATTGCAAATTACTCGCTATCAGCACATTTCATTACAAAAGCATCTAACACCAGGTTGAAAATGTCTATTCTATGACATGTAACATCCAACTCCACTTCCTAAGCCTCCTTAGTCACATTTTACGAAACTCATAACAGGTCATAATGTTGTTATTCTTTGCTCCCCTTTCAGGTTTGGGTTACCTGGGGCCTCTCCATTTTCAATTTGTTTAGTGTGTCCCACATATCTTAGTCTTCTCGAAGACTTAGTATGGAAACTAATGTAGGTGTGAAGACATGTTATATAGTCGTGAGTGTTGCTGGTGCGCTTTTCGGCATAGTATCTCCAACTTCAGCACCTGCGCTTTCTGTGCAGGAATGCAGTCCTGCTTGATGTACGAAATGGTCGACCAATCTTAGTTTCCAACTTCTGTTGACTGGACTAAGCCTCATATCCACTTCAATAGAAGGTGGTACTGCTAGTAGAACATAATGGAAAATAATACTCACGGGGAAGACAGGTAATGAAGTCCTACTGAATGACGACTAAAACACTACACACTAACACTAACGGATGTAAAAATGGTACATACAACAAAATGAGATCCAGTGTTTTGTTTTGTTGTATGTACCATATTTACATCCGTTAGTGATAGTGTGTAGTGTTTTAGTCGTCATTCAGTAGGACTTCATTACCTGTCTTCCACGTGAGTATTAATATCCACTTCAAAGAGATGGCCTCGACCATGGGACTAATGTAGCAATGCCTGTTATATTCAATATATGTGTTTATTAAAATTGCTAAACTCAACCATAAATCGGTTAGAAATGATTAGAAAAACTGCGACCTGCCAATGTATAGCATAAGATGCGACTAAGGTAGTTTCGGGACTGAAATTAACTGTATCATCTAGTGGGTCTAAATGTCTCAAAAGCCATGTTGAAGTAAAATCCGTCCAACCGAAATTCTCAGGTTTAAATCGTCTTTCCCCAGGTGAATTATGGTTTGTCGTATCCACACTTGCCGTTACGCGTAGGGGTGAGAGCCTCAGTTGTCGCTGCAAAGCCAGTTATGTCACCTTATTTGCGTTGTTCTTGGTCAAGATTTTCTTGATGTTTTCAATCCAACGTTTTCTCGGTCTATGAACAGAAATTGGTACTTTTTTTGTCTAGATATTTGTATTATGATCTTATTGGTATTTTGTGTGTGTTCATTCTCATAAAGTGACCGAACCACTTCTGTCTTTCAAAATGCGGAGTAAGTTCATAGACAGTGGAAAACCTCGTTTGAGTCAGACTAAGAGCAAGAAAATCGTCTGGGCGAAGAGTCTCCACTACGCGTGCCTGGAGACAGATATAGAGGCTGTAACAGGCTAAGGGTAGCCCACCCGAATTGTCAAGGCATGCCGAAATCGGATGTGCTAGGCCTACAAGGCGCATAACGGTGGCACAACGTAATCACGCTCCCGGCGGAAATCGCACGGATATCCGTGATGGTTACAATGGAGCGAACGAAAAAAACAAACAAACAAAATGCTGAGTACATGATATTATACCAACTCTTTTCCTAATTCCTTAATTTTTTATTTTATCTAGTTTAGTAACCTCTGCAGCTTTTCTTAAACACTTCATTTTACATGTAACGGTTTGACTCTGTAGGCACAGATATCATAATTTGTCAAACACAATATCAACGCATTCCGTTCTATAGCCTACACCAGCCTAGTCAGCCAAATTTTGAGAAAGAAATCGGAATAAGATGTGTTGAGCCTGTAATATACATAATGTGTCATTTGAAATGAGAAATAGTATAGTGACACTTACTCTAGTTCTCTGTATATCAAAAGTGAGGTTGACACTAACGCGAGCAGACCGAAGCAGATCACTAGGATGATCTGAAAATATAAAATTGGGATCAATGGTTGGTTGGTTGGTTGCTGATCCAGCGGTCCATGGGCTCATGCCCTTTGACCCAATGCCATTGTGTGATATATGCATGTGTTTGTGAGTTGTTGTTTTGTTCCATATAATGTGTTCCATTTATCTGGCCCCGGAGGGAGAAGTATTTTCCTGATGTCATCCAGCGCTGGATATTCAAAAAGGTGGTGGTCAACAGTTTCATATGGATGAGTGCACAGCCGGCACCCTGGAGTGTGTTGTGGTTGTATTCTGTTCAGGTGATTGTTAAGCTGTACATGTTGTGTGCGCAGTCGGAATATGATACTCTGGTCTTTTCTTTCCAGGAGGTTGATATTGTCTTTAGGATTTGGGCTGGTCATATATTTATAGATTTCCCTCCCAGTGTTTCCCATGGCCATGGTTCATCCAATTTTCTTTGTTCACAGATTTCAGCATCATTTTAACTGTGTGCATTGCTGTTTCTGTATAAGGCTGTTCTTGTTGTGCTCCCCTCTTTGCTAGTCTGTCTGCCTTATCATTACCAGGTGTGTTTGAGTGGCCAGGAATCCACTGCATAACAATGTTGACATCATAAGATGTGAGCAGCTGGTTTGCATGGTGGTATATTTAAGCTATCTCGGGTTTACAATGTCCATCACATTCCAATGCTTGGAGCGCAGACATAGAGTCTGTAAAAATAACAATGTTTTGGACTTTTGATGGGAAGGCATCAAATATGGTCTTCAGGTGGTACAAGGCAATTTCTAGTGCTGTTATTTCAGCTTCATAGTTAGAACATATCTCCCCACAGGCATCAAACAACTCATCAGATGTTTTGTCTGGATATTATATATAGACACCATAACCTGCTTTGATGATGGCTTTGAAGGCAGACCCATCAGTATAGACATGAATCCATTGTTCTGGGTAGGTGTCTATTGTTTTCTGTGTTGCTTTCATAAGACTTACCGGGTCGGAACGTTTCGTTGCATTATCTCTTAACTGTGTTTTGATTTCTGGCAATTTAAAGCCTGTGTGTGGTGGTAAACATTTTTCTACTCTTTGCAGTCTGTGTCTCTTGTCTGGAAGGTGGTAACTGTCTTTTATTTCATTGACATGGCTCAGGACTGACTTTTGTTTTATTCTGTGGTTTGGTTCCCAGTTTTCTACAAGTTGTTTATTTGGGTGGTCTTTGTTCATTCTTTTGCTTCTTTCATAAGTCTCCATTGCAGCCATATCTCTCCGCATCTCAAGGGGTTCTACATTCGTATGTATTTCACATGCAGCCGTCGGTGTAGATCTCATTGCTCCACTAATAAGACGTAGGGCATTGCTCTGCACTCTATCTAGGGATTCTACATTTGTTGTGGAACATGTTGTGAGGAGTGCACTGTTGTATTCTAAAGCAGAACGTATGTAACCAAGGTATAGTCCTCTAAGGGTATCCTTGTCTGATCCCCAAGATGTACCAGCGAGTCTTTTCAGTAGTTGTAACCGTTTGAGTGCTTTATTTTTGATATTTTTTACATGCTTCTTGAGGGTGAGCTGCCGATCAAGCGTGATTCCAAGATATGTGGGGTGTTCTTCTCTTGGCAATTTCTGTGTATCCAACCATAGACTGATATTTTCTTTGGCTACTTTATGACTCTTGGTAAATATGGTATAGACAGTTTTCTCACAGTTTATTTTTAGCTTCCATGTTTGACAGTATTCATGTAGTCTTTTTAAATCTCCATTTAGTCTTTTGGCAGCACTTTCAACATTCTCATGGCTCTGCCATATTGTTAAGTCATAAGCATAGAGGGCTTTTTCAGCTTTGATATGTATGGTAAGGTCATTGATGTTAATGAGAAAGAGGGTGCAGCTTAAAGCAGAACCCTGTGGTAAGCCTTCCTCTAGAACTTCTTTAGATGAAAATGCATCATTTATCTTTGTCTGGATTGTTCTGTCAATGAGGAAGTATTTTATCCAGTTGTATAGCTTTCCACTAATTCCCATTTCAATCATCTTCATCAAAAGACCCTTTCTCCATACTCGATCATACGCCTATAAGTCAAAGAAGATGGCTACAGTGTGTTTGTTTTCCTGGAATCCATCATGGATTTTCTGTGTCAACCTAAATAGTTGGTCTTCTGTGCAACTGCCTTTTTGAAGCCAGCCTGTTCATGGCAGAGGATGTTTGAGCTCTCGAGGAACCAGTAAAGTCGTGCGTTAACCATTCTTTCTGCTAATTTCCCAAGACAAGATGTTAGGGATATGGGGCGGTAGCTTTTGGGTTCATCTGGAGGTTTGTTACTTTTCAGGATGGGAAAGATGTGAGCATTTCTCCAATGTTTAGGCAGTTTTCCATTTCTCCAGGTCATATTTATTAGTTTAAGGAGTACTTCTTTCCCTGATGTGCTCATGTGTGTTAACATTTCAATGTAAATTTTATCTGGTCCAGGAGACTTTCTTGGCTTTAGTTTCTTCAGCCCTTGTAGGAGTTCCTGCATACTGAAGTCATCATCAAATATGGTTGAGCCAGAGGTTTGTACTTTTTCTTGCTGCTTCAGTAGGTACAGACGCTTCTTGTCAGCCTCGGACAGCTTCCCTACTCTGTTCACACTGGCAAAAAAGTGGTTAAAGTGTTCTGCCTTTTTCTGATCTGTGGTGATTGTTCTGTTTCCATCTATCACAGGTTTATCGTTTGTTCTTCTTCTTTTCCCAGACAAATTATTGATCAGCCCCCAGGCCTTTCTGCCATTTTTCCTTAGATCTAAATTTGCGCATGTTTTTGCCCATTTATCATGTTTGGGCTTCTTCACTATTAGTTTTACTTTGGCACATGTTTTATTGTACAGGATATTTGCTTCTTGTGAAGGTGAGATCTCAAGGGCTTCTCTTGCTTTTTTCTATCAAGGATTCCAGCTTGCATTTCTTTGTTGTAGAATGGTTTGTATGATTTCCTACTGCCCCTTGGGATGCTTTGTGATGCTGAATTGAGGATAGCTTTTGTCACCTCTGCAGTAACTGTTTCTATGTCATTGCTTTTGATTTTACCTAGCAGGAAATCAGATGTTTCTTGGAATAGTTTCCAAACTGGCTTTGCCAAAATTCCAGCGAGTTTTCTGTTTGAAATATGCTTTGTTGGGTGTAGTTATGGTGTGAGGATTGGTCTGTGGTCACTTCCAATGTCATCAAGTATTTCTAGGGAGCAAGCGTCTATTATATCAGATGAACAGATAGTCAAGTCACGGAGAGATAGATGGCTCCTGTGCAAAAGTGTTGGTACAGACTTTGCATCTTGAAGGACAGACATGTTTGTTGTTTCACAGAGTTATTCTATATATCTTCCTGTCTTATTGTGGTTCTGGTAACCCCAATGGGGTAAGTGGCCATTAAAGTCACCAGCAAGTATTGTTTTGATAAATTGTGTTGTATGGATTTCCAGTAAATTGCAAGTTGTCTGAGGTGGGCTGTATATGTTGTAGATTGTGTATTTTCCTCCAGTGTGCCAGATGGTCACCTTCTGCATGTCTGTGGGATTGGCTGTTAGTTGGGTGACTTGTCCCTGAATGTCATTCCTGATATAAGTAATTATGCCACGGCAGTTGGTACACTTACAGGCATAGCTGGTATATCCTGACAGATATGGGTCAGTGTCTTTGTGTATAGTCTCCTGTAAGAGGGCCACATGTATCTTATGAGCATGTAGTAAATTAGCGAGCTCTAGTGTTTTGTTTCTTATTCCACAGATGTTCAGTTGTAGAATATTAAGTGAAGACTTTGTTTTATGAAAATCTTGGCTCTGCTGGTTCTCCCTCCGAGGTTTTCTGGGTTTAATGTTTTGGTGCTTGTGCAGGTGTTGTTGCTGTGTTGTGTATTGTGCATGTCTGTGTTTGTGCTGATGTTTTGGATGCGTTCCAGTAGTTAATTTCTCAGACAGAGCAGCCTGGTTACCCACTGCCTGCCGCGGACCTTGATAATCGAGGCGACGTCCGATCTCGTTTGTAATTACAGTGTAGTACGTTTTGTACTGGCATTATATTGCTGGGGAGTCTGTGGATTTTCGTCCCACCCCGGGCCAGAGCCAGCGAAAAACTATCACACTACTAAGAAGGAGGGTTTCAACCTATGAACTGCTCCGAGCCACTGCAGCCAAGATAGGATTCACTGTGCTCATTCCCCGCCACCAATTGACTACTGGTTATGCCGAACTTCTCTATTGCTCCAGGCATGCAACCAAATGTTCAAGTCAAAAGGATCGTCACGTCCTGAGTCAGTGTACCTCTATGATGGACCTCAGCCATAGGAAAAACAGTGCTGTCAGTTTCCTCCTCCCCACTGCTGCGCAGCAAATCTCTAGCTCTCTCCCAACCACAGAGGGTGCATACATAAACAAATAAAGAAAAAGAATACAACATGGCATAAAATTCATTGTAACAAAAAAATTAAAAGTATGAGAGGCATAATTGTATAGATGACATGCCATGAAGCTTCTATAATAGATAACCTCAATATAACGGCATGTCATCTACTTAGGTTTTTCTGTTGCATGGGTGGTGTGTCTAATGGGCCATTGGTGAGACCCACAGACGCAAACCATGCGTAATTGGGATCAATAAATTACTTCTTGGCAGTAATTAAATAGTCAAAAATTGGGATCAATAAATTACTTCTTGGCAGTAATTAAATAGTCAAAAATTGGGATCAATAAATTACTTCTTGGCAGTAATTAAAGACAAAACATACAAACGTGTCAATGGAGTTCTATGGTGGCTCATACGTGATTAATACCTTGTAGCGAGATAGAAAACAAGTGCTGATTTTTTATACAATGGTGATTAGATGACTTCAAATATAAGTGAGTTATTAGATGGATAGAAGGATCACTGTATATACTGATATAATAATGTTGATAGATGGATAGATAGAGGGATGATAATGTTGATAGATGGATAGATAGATGGATCATACTGTTGATAGATGGATAGATGTAGGGATAGATGGATCATAATGTTGATAGATGGATAGATAGATAGATGGATCATAATGTTGATAGATAGATAGATAGATGGATCATATTGTTGATAGATGGATAGATAGATGGATCATAATGTTGATAGATGGATAGATAGATGGATCATATTGTTGATAGATGGATAGATAGATGGATCATAATGTTGATAGATGGATAGATAGATGGATCATATTGTTGATAGATGGATAGATAGATAGATGGATCATATTGTTGATAGATGGATAGATGTAGGGATAGATGGATCATAATGTTGATAGATGGATAGATAGAGGAATGATAATGTTGATAGATGGATAGATAGAGGAATGATAATGTTGATAGATGGATAGATAGAGGAATGATAATGTTGATAGATGGATAGATAGAGGAATGATAATGTTGATAGATGGATAGATAGATGGATCATATTGTTGATAGATGGATAGATAGATGGATCATACTGTTGATAGATGGATAGATGTAGGGATAGATGGATCATAATGTTGATAGATGGATAGATAGATGGATCATAATGTTGATAGATGGATAGATAGATGGATAGATAGATGGATCATAATGTTGATAGATGGATAGATAGATGGATAGATAGATGGATAGATAGATGGATAGATAGATGGATAGATAGATGGATAGATAGATGGATAGATAGATGGATAGATAGATGGATAGATAGATGGATAGATAGATGGATAGATAGATGGATAGATAGATGGATAGATAGATGGATAGATAGATGGATAGATAGATGGATAGATAGATGGATAGATAGATGGATCATAATGTTGATAGATGGATAGATAGATGGATAGATAGATGGATAGATAGATGGATCATAATGTTGATAGATGGATAGATAGATGGATAGATAGATGGATAGATAGATGGATAGATAGATGGATAGATAGATGGATAGATAGATGGATAGATAGATGGATAGATAGATGGATCATAATGTTGATAGATGGATAGATAGATGGATAGATAGATGGATCATAATGTTGATAGATGGATAGATAGATGGATCATAATGTTGATAGATGGATAGATAGATGGATCATAATGTTGATAGATGGATAGATAGATGGATCATAATGTTGATAGATGGATAGATAGATGGATCATATTGTTGATAGATGGATAGATAGATGGATCATAATGTTGATAGATGGATAGATAGATGGATCATATTGTTGATAGATGGATAGATAGATGGATCATACTGTTGATAGATAGATAGATAGATGGATCATACTGTTGATAGATGGATAGATGTAGGGATAGATGGATCATAATGTTGATAGATGGATAGATAGATGGATCATAATGTTGATAGATGGATAGATAGATGGATCATATTGTTGATAGATGGATAGATAGATGGATCATAATGTTGATAGATGGATAGATAGATGGATCATAATGTTGATAGATGGATAGATAGAGGAATGATAATGTTGATAGATGGATAGATAGAGGAATGATAATGTTGATAGATGGATAGATAGATGGATCATATTGTTGATAGATGGATAGATAGATGGATCATAATGTTGATAGCTGGATAGATGTAGGGATAGATGGATCATAATGTTGATAGATGGATAGATAGAGGAATGATAATGTTGATAGATGGATAGATAGAGGAATGATAATGTTGATAGATGGATAGATAGATGGATCATATTGTTGATAGATGGATAGATAGATGGATCATAATGTTGATAGCTGGATAGATGTAGGGATAGATGGATCATAATGTTGATAGATGGATAGATAGGATCATAATGTTGATAGATGGATAGATAGATGGATCATATTGTTGATAGATTGATAGATAGGATCATAATGTTGATAGATGCATAGATAAAGGAATGATAATGTTGATAGATGGATAGATAGATGGATCATATTGTTGATAGATGGATAGATGTAGGGAAAGATGGATCATAATGTTGATAGATGGATAGATAGATGGATCATATTGTTGATAGATGGATAGATAAGGAATGATAATGTTGATAGATGGATATATAGATGGATCATAATGTTGATAGATGGATAGATATGATCATAATGTTGATAGATGGATAGATAGAGGAATGATAATGTTGATAGATGGATAGATAGAGGAATGATAATGTTGATAGTATCTTGGCTGCAGCGGTTCGGAGCAGTGCGTAAGTGTGAAATGTATCGTCCTGGTGATAGTTATTATCTAGCCTGGGTGGGTCGAAAATCCACAGACTTCCTAGCACTATTTATGTGGGTGAAAGGGTATGAGCACATGGGCCTTGGATTAACAATCAACCAAACAACCAACCAACCAGCGATACGCAATCTAACGATTTTCTTACAGATATCATGAAACTTCGTAGCTTTACTCGGTAATCCCCAGAGATGTTCGAAAGACATCCACAGTAGTGTTATACCTATGGAACTGTGTGTGGAGATGCTAGCATCTTACCAAGAAGGCAATTACTTATAACCAACAAGATCGAGTTCAATCCGGTTTCCTATAAGTCATCTGGTTGGACAAAGCGAAAATAAACGATAGATAAACAATAAACAACTAAAACAAGTAGATGAATTCAAATATCTGGGCAGCAGATTGAGATATGTCGGCAGACAAGGGGCGGAGATAAACACAAGATGTAATAAGGTCTGTTGTGTCATTGGTCAATTAATACATTTACTAAGAATAAAAGATATTACACTAGAAACAAAGAAAGCGCTTTTCAACACCATTTTCTTACCAATATTGTGTTATCAGTGTCAAACTTGGACATTAGATTCTAGAACAATACATAAGATTAACACCACTGAAATGAAATGTGTGAGACGTATGATTGGAGTTAGCTTGTGAGACAAAATCAGGAATGAAGCACTAAGGAAACAATTAGGGATCAAGTCAGCAATAGAATACATCCAGAAACAACAAGTTAAATGGTACGGCCACATAACCTGACAAAAAGAGCAAAGTATTATTAAAAAAAACAACTTAACAAACGATACGAAAACAGTCGACCTATTGGACGCTCACGTAAAAGGTGGATAGATAGTCTATTAGAGACACTTGGAAATATAACAGCGGAAGAGGCAAATAGAAGGGCAAAAGACCGTACACTCACTCTCCCCTCAACACCGAAAGGTACATGAGGACAGAAAGAAGAAGAAGTCTGTTGTTGTCTGTCTACTCAGTCGAATGCCTTTTCTTGGTCTACGAATGCGATGTAAAATTCTTTGTAGTTTTCTGTGGCTCTTTCTGTTAGCTGTCTAAGTGTAAAGATAGCATCCGTACAGATTTTGTTCTTACAAAAGCTCATTTGGGTGTTTTGAAGTTGTGGTTCAATGTATGATGGTAATGTTGTTCTAATATTTTATTAAAAATTAGGTTACACGGCGAGGTCAAAACTACACCGAAATTTTCCACTGTTCTATTTAAAGATGGGGGTAAATATTATGGATTTAGCGAATAATCACCTCTCTATAATGGGCATTAAAGAAAATTTAAGAGTGTAATATCGCTCTTTCTCTCTCTCTCTCTCTCTGTCTGCGATAAAACCCTTCGTCGCATAGGTCAATAACAGCAAAATACAGGTTTTTGGTAGGTTAATGAGTTTGCCTCTCTTTTGGAGAGACGTGCCCCTTTCAACCAGTGGATAAAGTCCAATTAGGTTATATCAGGACACACTGCCAACAAATATTAGAGGTAACAAAGACCCCGTTTTTATCTTAAAGGCGTGACAAGGATCCAACTAATATAGCGCATGAATGGGGGGTAGTATCAGTAGCCCGTCAGCCACGCTGAAGCAGGTCAAGGTCAATGAAACATCAAAGGGCGTGATAAAAGAAAATGGTAAAAAAAAGGATCTGTGTGAAGGTGTAGCCAGCTATGTCTATATACACCTATTGTAAGCATCGTTACCACTCCTTAGCTTTTTTTCCTAAGTTGTTAACTTTTCAATCAGACCTTGGGACCTTGGGTTATTTTCTTAAAACACGGCTTTTTTGGGACCAATTTCTTAAAGAGAAATCTTCATTAAAATTATCTCTAATTGTTCCGCAATAAGTCCTGTTTTTTTGTTTTTGTGTGTCTTATAAGTTTTAAGTTACTTTCCCACGTTTATTTTTAATTTACTTCGTCAACCCTTCTGGATTTCAATAATTGGTGTCGTTTTGAAAACTAGATAATAGTGCTATATGTAAAAAAAAGGGTAGCAATTCTCACTCATCGCTGAAATTTGTATATGAGCCGTGCATTCAAATAATCACATTTTATGATTGTGTTGTTTATTTACTGAATGTATAGCCTATATCTCGTATAATTATTAAAGATATAATCTATGGAAGGAAATACAGAATGTGGTGGTTCAAGTCGTCGTCATCATCATCATAATCCACATCAAGGCCAGCACCGTGTAGTGGTGATGGGGCTTAGTTCAGCCATCAGGGGCTGGAAACTAAGACTGGTCAGGCAGTCCCACTCGAGCAGGGCCATAGTCCGGCCCAAGTAAAGCAGAACGCTGAAGACGGAGGAAACCAGCCAAAAGGAGCACAGATAATCAGGATGCCATGTACAAAACACAATGGAAACATATCTGCATCTATAAACAGTTATGGTGCCTGCCCTGTGGCGGACGTTCAGGCAGGGACGGTACTGGGCCCTATACCTCGAAAGGGCCCAACCTCAGTTACTGGAAGTCCTTCTCAATTGCCCCGAGGAGCCAGGAGGCAAGTGAATAGAGCTACTGGTCAAACAAACAAACGACCAATAAAAATAATTCACTGGAATGTTGAGGGTGTCAATAGTAAAAGAGATGGTTACAGCAAAAATATGGACTTGAAAATGTCCTAAGTGAAAAACAAGTTAGTATATGCTGTATCCAAGAAACACACATCAGCAACGACATAGCCTTCAAAATCAGAGGCTACCAGTGCTACCGATCTGACCGAAAGGACAGGCGAAAGGGTAGAATTCTGACACTTGTTAAAAAAATATCAGAGCATGTCAGCTGGAAGTATATATATATATATATATATATATATATATATATATATATATAAGGGGCAGAATACCAGATGCTCCACCTAAAAACAGACAGTGCAGAATTTCATCTCCTGAACTACTACTGCCCAAATGATAAACCATTGGCACTAGACACAATTCCAGACAAAGAGAGACTTATGGTGTGTGGTGACTTCAACAGCCACTCTCAGAGCTGGGGCTACGATCATATCGACAAGAGAGGTGAGGAACTTGAGAGCTGGCAGGATGAAAATAATCTCATCCTTATTAACCAGCCAGCAGACTCACCAACCTTCTACTCGAGAGCATGGCACACCACCTCTACACCAGACCTGGCATTCCACTCACCAGGCCTGGAATGGAACATCACACGTGTCGTTGGAAAGCAGTTTGGAGGTAGTGACCACAGACCAGTATTTCTGGAAATCCACAATGAATTTACAAAGGACAGCTGCACGCTCACTAGGTGGAACTATAAGAGGGAAGACTGGAAAATGTACCAGCATTTAACCAGTGTTCTAGCTAAGGACATGAACTTGGACAAAGACATCAATAGAGCAGTGAGTGAATTTAATAGATGTATACTAAATGATGCAAGTAAAACCATACACAGGGGGTGGGGGGCACGCAAAAACTACAAACCCTACTGGAATGATGAACTGGAAAAGCTGCAAAATGAGATGGAAACATATAGACAGCAGGATGAGAACAGACCTAGCCAAGAACATCACAACAAATATCAGCAAACAAAGGCTAAATTTCGAAGAGCCAAGTTACAAGCCAGCAGCTGGAATGAAAAAAAAAAGAGTCGCTGAACCTAGAAAGAGATACTAGGAAATTATAGAAACTTGTAAAACAACTAAATGATGAAGGTACAGGGAGAACTACCAGGATCACACTTTATAAAGATAGAAACATTCATGATAATCATCATTATAATCACCATCACCATCATCTTCAACATCATCATAACCATCATACATATCACCATCACCTTCATGAGCATCGCCAACATCATCATGATCACCACCACCAAACATCATTATCAACACTTCCAACATCATTACCACCATATGCGAAGCCAGTGCCCTAACCACTGCACTAATACTACTTCCTCACTGTGGAATATCAGGAAATTAAAAAGCAGACCAACTTGCTAAGGAAGGTGCTGCCGAAGATCAACCAGATGCACTAATAACCTACCATAAAAAAACAACCAGATGATCAAGTCAATAAGAAAGCCACAAACACCAACACAAGATGACTATCACATTATGAATAGATCAGAACAAGACACAACCGACTCCGCAGACACATGTACACAAAGTTCAGGATTGGAGGACGGCCATGTGCACATGTGGGCAGGCAGTGCATAGTACCAAGCTTATACTTCAAGAGTATTCTGAGCTTGAAACGCTGAGGTAGACATATTGGCCACAGGAAACAACACTGGAATCAAAGCTCTATTGGCCACTGTATGAACTACAAAAGACAGTGAGTTGTATTAAGGAGACAGAATTACAGATATAGACATATTTCAAGTGAACGAAAGAGGAAGAAGAATATTAAGTGTTGTTAGAACTTTTTTTTTCATGTTCTTCTCCCTATTCTTCTTTATAAAGACATCTCTGAGGCATCAATTCTGTCTTCTAATTGTTTGTTTATTGTCCATGTTTATAAGCCATACATTAATATAGAATAGATGTAGCATTTATAATTTTCATTTTTAGCTTGTTTGTAATTTGTTAAGATGTTAATATTTTCCTCATGTTATTGAAGGTACTTTTAGCCATTCCTATTCTTCTTTTAACTTCTGTTTCACATCTGCCATCATTTGTGACTATGTGTCCAATATATTGATACTGTTCTGTGTCTAGTTTCTCTCCATGTATTTGCATGTTTAGCATCTGTTCTTCTGTGACTTTACTGATTATCATGGTTTTTGTATTTGGGATGTTTATATCCAGTCCATATTCTTTACTTGATTTATTGACTTGATATATTATTTTTTGTAGTTCATGTTCACTTTCTGTTTAAAAAAAACAGTGGCATCTGCGTATCTCAGGTTGTTTATTATTTCCCTATTGATCTTCTATATGCCTATGTTTAAAGATATTCTCTGTGTAGATATTAAATTCATTCATTCTTTTTCCTTTTGAGCTGAGGTTAGCGCATAGAACAGAGTAAGTCAGATCTCTTCAATTCTGTCTGTTCAAAGCTATTCTCTGCAGTTCTTGAATAGTATGAATATTTATTGTGTTACTTTCTCTAAGTTCTTCTGAATGTTTCTTTTGGTCTACCCCTGGCTCTTTTGCCTGTAGGTATCCATTCAAGAGTTTGGTGGTGTATTCTGCTGATGTCTGCGCGTAGAACATGCCCGATGTAGGACCAACGAGGAGATATTAAATAGGCTGGGTTAAAAAACATTCCTGTCTCTTACTCTTCTTCTTATTTCTATGTATTTCGAGTCGCGGTTTTCACACCTTATTGATGCAGTCTGTTTATAATATTTCTAATCAGTCTGATGTCTTCTTCTTCTTCTGCGTTCATTCTCAAACTCCTGCAGATTAGCAGAATGTAGTCATGAGAACGGAATGCGTTGTGTCATGGTTTACAGCATTGCTGCGATATCTGCGCCTTTCGGCCTGACACATCCGACTTCAGCATGGATTTGGGTCACTGACCCTATATGGGATGGGACAGCCAACTTCATCCTATAACCTCCTTAGTCGCCTTTTACGACATGCGTGGAAGGTAAACAGTGTTGCTATTCTTTGCTCCCGTTTCGGGCCCCCGGCAACACACGGGCGAGTCTGATGTCTAATTTTGTAAAGTCTAAGTTTTCCCCGCAAACTAACATCTCAGAAAAGATCAGGTAAAAGTTGCTTTTCATTCTTCACTGTGCTATAAATAGCACACTGTTTACATTTTAAACTATCCGACATCACGGCAATCACTGAGTTCAACTCTAGACACAGACGAACTTATGCATAATCTGTTTCTTTTCCAATTTACATATTTAAAACAAAATTCCAATGATTAGTAGTAAAAAAGTAAAGTAACCCATAGCATTTATTAATGCCGTAGGGGTGTGAGATGTTAGCGATCTCACATTTCACAGGCTCTGCAAATGAGGGCGGTAGCCATCTCCTCTCCCTCGCAGATTAATCCGGTACCCATTTAAGGCTGGGTCGACCTGGGAGCCGTTGCGATCTGAAAACATTTCCGCCTCAGCTGGGGAATGAACCCATGACCACTCATATGCGAAGCCAGTGCGCTAACCACTGCGCTAACGCGGCTCCCTGTACTGAGTTAGTACTGAGCGCTCAGTATTTCTGTGAGCTACTAGACAGAGCTACTGCGAGGTACACACGTAGAGAGGTGCGCGTACACATTATAAATATTATTTCTAAAATATTTCGAATCCTAACCGTACTTTGTACTTTACTTTTATTAATTTAACCTTAAGTTGACGAAATCACACAACAAAGGTTAGGTAATACCTGAAAACTAGAGCAAAGGTCACAACGAAGAATTAAAAGCAACTTGCGCCAAGATGACTTACTTTGTTGTCTATGGACATTTTGCTGAAATACGACAAAACATGAGGAATTGGAAGCTTAGAATAATGGTTACATCACAATTTTCAATCAGCGGCCATGTTGTAGTCTCGTTGTCACTGCTGACATCACGAAATATGAAAAAGAAAGAACACTGCGGGCAATCCACAAGCGCAAGAAGCGGAAGGTCAAATCCGAGAATTCTCCTACCCCGAACATTAAGCACTCCTGCATGTACTGCAATAGAACTTTCCGTGCACGAATCGGACTCATCGGGCATCTACGAACTCACAAACCAAATTTGACAATTACCAATTTATTATTATTATTTATTATTTCATCGCATTTAATGTTTTTCATGTCATCTTCGCTTGCGAAGGAGGAACACCATCATTCTCGTTGTCAAGTCTAATGCGCATGTCAGTTCATTGCCGGCCTAGTTCGTATTGCGACAATTTTTTCTGTCTAGTTTTTGTTGTCTTGAGCAGTATAACACATGTGTTAAGACATGGCCTAACAGTTGAACATAGAATAACAGCATTATGAATTACGAAAGGTAAACGTGAACGAAAAGTCATTCTGAAATATAATATGTCAGACTGAAAGGCGCAGATATCATAGTCAAGCTGTGGACACAACGCATTCCGCTTTACGAATTATATCTATTGTTTTTCCCAAGGTTGTTTGTGATCCACTCCTGCCGTTAAGCGTAGGGGTGATTGGAGCTCGAGCTTGCGTTCTATCGCCAGATGTGTGGCCAGCGCTGTGCTATGACTGTGTCTGATCAGGATATCCCTGACGTTTTCTATCCATCTTTTCCGTGGTCTTCCTCTGGCTTTGTACCCTGATCTTATCTGGTGATATGCCTGTACGGGCACCTTTTCGTGATGCATTCTCATAATGTGACCAAAAAACTTGATCTGTTCTCTCTCTATGTAATCTGTACAATGTACTCTACCTATTTCCCCCCCTGATATATTCATTTTATATCTATCGAGCCTGGTGACAACGGCGGCTTTCCTCAAGTATTTCATCTCACACGTCACTATCTTTCTGTAATGTGAATATGAGAGACACCAGGTTTAGCACTGGTAACACAGTGTTGGTAGGAATATACTGTACATCATTTGTCTCTTAACTTCCATCTCGATCTTGGGAGGAAGAAGAAGTGGTGACAGTTGGTATGTTACTGCATTTGACTTTTCACATATCGTCTCTATTTCTCTATCGAGGCTTCCATTTTCTGTAAAAAAAATACTACTGAGATATTTGAACTCTTGTTACTTGTTTATTCCTATGTTGTCTATCTGTATGTTTAGTGGGCTCGGTGTTCTGCATATTTTCATAGTTTCCGTATTTTGTGTATTGATCTTCATATTGTATTTTCTACATGTTGCAGATAGTGAGTTAACATGATTTTGTAGTTGTTCTTCGTTTTCGTATATTATTCCGTACGAATTCTATACTGATAGATAATATGTAGGAGCTTGATAACGGACTTCGAATAAGAAGACTTAAATATCACAGTTTATACAACTTAGAGAAGCAGAAAGAAGAGCCAAGAACTAGAGTACGCTGGATCGACAACATCAAAGAGGCATTACAGGAACACCAAATAAAATTATCCCAGAAAAGCAAGAACAAGAACATTGTATCTCCCTCGACACCCGTAAAGGGTAAAAGAGGAAGGAAAGAAGAAAAAGATACGCTGGCGATTTTTGAAGAGTAAAATGTATCGCTTTAATATTTCCATAATGTCCACCACTTTCGATTTGGGACAGCTGTAGACCTATAGGTTGTAAGATACAAGAACATAATCAGATAGATTTCATACTTGTGACCAGAAGATTGAAATCCATTATAAATCAGGATAAGAGCAGGAACTTCTCGGGAGCTGCTATTGGAAGTAATCACAACATGGTATTTAATGCTCACGATGACTGCCATGGTAAGGCTTAATATTATTTAAAAGTAAGATTATTATGACAGTAAAGATCGATTCGCTGATGATATCGATCTGTTGGCAACAACAGAAGCAGAACTACAAGTTAACAACAAGATTTGAGTTGTCTGGCAAAATAACTTGGTATGGAGATCAATGCACACGCTGCTACTACGGCTGTTGGTGGAGCGATGGATCGGGCAGACATTTTGAATGCCCTACGGGAAAACGCACGAACAAATGACTGTACAAGTGACGATGACTCTTGTTCCATGATTAGAATAAAGGAACTTGGTTTGAAATGTGGTGTCGCTAGAAAGGAGAGTTTTCGTGGGCGAAAAAGAATGATGATCAATCAACAACGTACTGGGACTGTCAGTCAACGTGTAATGGCGGATACACTCAAGGAAAGATCTGAGCACCTATGGACTTGTCCGGAGTGCAATGACGATGATCCAACGAATAACTAACTAACTAACTAACTATCAATGCAGATAAGAGTAAAATGTTGGTGAACAGAAGTACTCACTTGGTTGAAACCAATATAAAGTGTAACAATCGAAGGTTTGAGGAGATTTCTATGTTTACTTATCTGGGAGTCCAGGTTAGTGGCGAGGTTGAAGCAACAGCTGAAGTTAAGAAACGACTGGCAATGGTCGCCATGACAAGATTAACCACCATTTTGAAAAGCAGGATCACAACCTGTGTTAAGATCAACTTATAAAAATCTTTGATTTTGTCAATATTTCTATATGGTTGTGAGACCTGGACTTTAACAGAAGATTTCGAGAGAAGAATCAGGGCGTTTGAAAACAAATGTTATAGATGTGTGTTGAGTATCTGATATTGAGAACATAAGACCAGGTTTTTGTACATGAAAAAATTAATTCATTAGCTGGGCTACAAGAACCACTGTTGACAATCGTAAAACTTCGTAAACACCGATGGTACGGGCACGTAATGAGACATGTCTCGATGACAAAAGATGTCCGTGAAGGTACAGTGGCGAGCTTAAGAAGAAAAGATGGAAAGAAGAAAACATGGCCAGGATGGTAGAGGATAGAGATACGGGGAGATTTTTCTGCACCGAATGTCTCATTGTAACTTCACTACGACCCTGACGGGCTATGGGTTTATTATTATTATTAAAGATAGATTTATTCAGATCTCTAATACTAAGTAGACTTTTATACGGATGTGAAACCTGGACACTCAATGCAGACACGGAAAATAGGTTTCAATCTTGTGAAAACAAGTACTACAGATGTTTGTTAAGAATTAGCTATATGGTCAAACATATATGTCCGGCAGGAAATAAATAAATTTGCGTGTTACTAAAAACCACTTTTGGCAATGGTGAAACGGCGTAAACTTATTTGGTTTGGGCAGGCAACGAGACAGGAATCGCTCTCTAAAATTATTTCACAAGGAAGAATCGAGGATGCAGAGTAGGTCAAAAAAGCATGTATTGATAACATCAAGGAAGGTCTAGGCGTGTTTTTTCTACACTTTTCCGAAAAGCTGAAGATAAGAGTTTGGAGATCCTTTTCTTTGTGCTGATGTATCCAGTGTAACACGCCTACGACCCTGATTGGCTGTGGGTCTTATTATTACTAAAGGTTATAATATTTTGAGGTTTATAGGGAGGGCGTCAGAGAGGGGTAGTACTTTGAGGCTGTCATACTCCTTGTTATTAGAACTATTTAACAATGTATGCGATGGATTTGTCGTATCGTTTGTTATTTTGGACCAATTGCTTAAGCCTAAAGTTTTCTCTCTCTCTAAGCTTTAGTGACATTACTCATAGTGCTACTTGACACAATAGAACTTCTCCTGGGTTCTATCATCGTCATTATCATCCTCATCTTCATCATCATTATCATCCTCATATTCATCATCATTATCATCCTCATCATCATTATCATCCTCATCTTCATCATCATTATAATCCTCATCTTCATCATCATCCTCATCTTCATCATCATTATCATCATCATCTTCATCGTCATTATCATCATCATCTTCATCATCATTATCATCCTCATCATCATTATCATCAACATTAGCATCGTCGTCATGATTAGCACTACCATTATTATCATCATCGTCATCCGCTTAGCAGCACCATTATCATCATCATCATCGACAGCATCACACCATCTTCATCAATATAATTATTATCATTATCACCATTATCACCATTCTCACATCACCATCAGCATCATCATATCACCATCATTACCACCGCTACCACCACCACCATCATCATCATTTTGATAATCACCATTATAATCACCATCACCATCATCTTCAACATCATCATAACCATAATCCATATCACCATCACCTTCATGAGCATCGCCAACATCATCATGATCACCACCACCAAACATCATTATCAACACTTCCAACATCATTACCACCAACATCATCCTAATTGGTAACGTATCCTATTCAGGATGTACCATAATCATCCATCATTTTATGGCTGTAGTGATTTTCTAGACAATATAAATACGTTCAGTAGTTTGCCATTGCTTTATGAATGGTCCGGATGCTCAAATGACTGCGTCGGGGATCGAACTCGGTACCTTAGTCGTCACAGACGCGCTCTGTATCACTTCGCGACAGAGCCGGACATCCTAATTATCATCACAATTATTACATAATTATCAGCTCCCGTCAGTAATCAACCATATATTTTACACTTAAAACATTACCAAATTATCACCCAGAAAACTTAAACAAAACATCATGTATAAAAAAAAACATCACATTATTTATTAAAACATTTACACCACCCTGGAAATTTCACTAACTCAATTCTTGCGTTCATTTCATCATAATCATCATTGCCATCCTCATCAAGATCTTCATTTGTTGGTTTACCATCCACAACCAAAGCAACAGCTGTTACCATCTGCTGTTGACATTCACAGTGTCTATTGCAATCCCTGGCTTGTCTGAACAAAGAAATAAATATTACAAGATTAATATAAGGTCTATTATTCTTAATTTAGTAAGTAAAGTAAAGTTACCCATAGCATTTATTAATGCCGTAGGGGTGTGAGATGTTAACGATCTCATAATTCGGTGGCTCTGCTATATGAGAGCGGTAGCCATCTCCTCTCCCTCACAGTCTTTACTTCCCGGGTTAATCCGGTACCCATTTAAGTCTTGGTTGATCGTGGAGCCGTTGCGATCTGAAAAGCACTTCCGCCTCAACTGGGGAATGAACACAAGACCACTCATATGCAAAGCCAGTGCGCTAGCCACTGTGCTACGCGGTCCCCATTCTTCATTTACTTTCGTTCGATTAGGGTGTATATATATATTTGTATTGCTTGTTTTTTTTCATTACGTTTGAACATCTTTGGCAGCTAATGTTATACAAGTAATTTATAAAAAATTGGAGGCGTATCCTATTAGGACGTAGACATAAGGTATCTTTTTATGGCTGTAGTGATGTTTCTAGGCAATATAAATACACTACATTGCTTTCTGAACAGTCCAGATGCCCAATTGATGTACCACTCCGTCACAGAGTCGGACGAGTAATAAGACTCATAATCAGTCAAATTTCGTAAGGGTTCCACACTAGAGACATCAGCAAATTATCATCATGAAATACTGTCTCCGCCAGTATTTCATGATGATAATTTGAAGGTTGGTCACAACAGACCTCCAACATTCCTTTTCTCTTGTATTGGTGGTGCACTTTGCTAGACTGTAACCTGTCCATCTCGCGATGTTACTCTCCCATTCGTATCTATGTTTCGCTCTTAGTCGCCTCCCTTCGACTTTACTCAGAAGTAAGGTTTTCAACAAGGTCTTTTAGTGTAAAAATATTTGTTGTATTTCCATATGTTAATAAGATTTAGGTATGCTATATATGTTTAAAAAACCCTCCACAACATGTATATATATATATATATATATATATATATATATATATATATATATATATATATATATATATATATATATATATTCATTTTCCTTTTGTGCTGAAGTTAGCGCATTGGGCAGAGGTCAGATCTCTCCAATTCTGTCTGTTCAAAGCTATTCTGTGCAGTTCTTAAATAGTATGAATATTGGTTGTTTTACTTTCTCTAAGTATTGTTATTCTGAGTATTTCTTTTGGTCTACCCCTTGCTCTTTTGCCTGTAGGTATCCATTCAAGAGATTGGGGGTGTATTCTGTTGGTGTCTGCGCGTAGGACATGACCGATGTAGGACCAACGGCGTTTTCTGATAACATCTGTGATGAAATTTTGATGTGAATCTTCTCTGATTTTATCATTCGATTTGAATTCACTCCAATGGGTGTTAGTTATCATACGAAGACATTTGTTCTCGAAACTCAGTAATTTCTTTTCTAAAGATAAAGAGCTTTTCCAGCTCTCACATCCATATGATAGCACCGGAATACGCAGGAATTAAATAAGCGCATTTTCGTGCGTGTGCTTATTGACTGACTTCCAGATGTTAGACAGTCTGTTAATGCACTTGATGCTAGGGCAATGCGAGTTGTAATTTCTGGCATGACATCACCGTCGAGTGTTAATTTGCTTCCTTGATAGGAGAATTTCTGTACTTTTTCAAGTTGTTGTCCATTTAAAGTAATTTCGTTAGGTGAATTGGTGAAGTCCATAATTTTTGTTTTTGATGAATTGATTTGGAGACCTATTTGTCCTGCAATGAGTTTTAATCTATCAGTTTTGTTTGTGCATCTTGGTGGTTTTCACTCAATAGTGCAAGATCATCGGCAAAATCCAGGTCTTCTAATGTTGTTTTATTTATCCATTTGATTCCTACATTTGTGTTAGATGTGCTTTTTCTCATAGCCCAGTCAATTGCGATATTGAATAGCAATGGTGACATAGGGCAGCCTTGTTTAACACCAGTAATCACAGGGAACCATTTTGAATTGCCTTTTTCTGTTCTAGCACAGCATTTTGAGTTGGTATAGAATGATTTTATCACATTTATATATTTATTTTGGAATCCATATATTTTTTAAAATTTCCCAAAGCGATGGTCGATGGATGCTGTCGAAGGCTTTTTGAAAATCAACGAAGTTATTATGAGATTAGATCTAAATTCTAGACATTCTTCTATTATTGTTCTAAGAGTGAATATATGATCAAGGCAGGAACGACCTGGTCTAAAGCCTGACTGCTCTTCTCTAAGCCTTTTGTCTAAGGATGACTTTAATCTTGCAAGCATCATATTACAAAGAATTTTGCTAGTGATCACAATCTCTGCATAGATAAGCTAAAAATCAAACTTAAAAGTCATCAAAAGACAATCTACCACAGAAAAATCGATACAAAACGTCTACTAGAAAGTAATTTACAAGAAGAATACAACACCAAAATCAACAATCAATACACCGTCTTAGATAAGCCATCTGAATTAGTAAATACCATAACATCCATTACAAAGGAATCATTACAAAGACTAATAGATCAAGTCAATAAATCAAGTAATGAATATGGACTGGATATAAACATTCAAAAAACAAAAACCATGATAATCAGCAAAGACACAGAAGAACAGGAGGTAAACATAAACATACAGGGAGAGAAACTACAAAAAGTAAAACAGTATCAATATCTTGGACACATAGTCACAAATAATGGCAGATGTGAAACAGAAGTTAAAAGGAGAATAGGAATGGCTAAAAGTACCTTCAATGACATGAGGAAATTATTAATATCTAAACAAATTACAAACAAGTTAAAAATGAGAATTATAAAATGCTACATCTATTCCATATTAATGTATGGCTCAGAAACATGGACACTAAATAAACAATTAGAACACAAAATTGATGCCTTTGAGATGTGGGTATATAGAAGAATAGGGAGAACATCATGGAAAGAGAAGAAAACAAATAAAGAGGTGCTAAAGACAATAAATATGAAGAAAGAACTACTAAGAGAAATAAAGATCAGGCAAATAAAATACTGTGGACACATTAAAAGACATGACACCTTATTGAAGACCTTACTTGAGGGTAAAGTCAAAAGGAAGCGAGCAAGAGGTAGGCAGAGATACAAGTGGGAGAGTAAAATTATACGATGGACAGGTTACAGACATGTCTAGCAGAGTGCACCACCAAGACAAGAGACAGGAGATGTTGGAGATACGTTGCAGCCAACCTTCGTTGCGGAGACGGCACTTGATGATGATGATGATAACATCCATAGAAACGAAATGTGAGAATTTTAGAGATACTGCAATAAATGCGGCTTTGGATACAGCCGGTCTCATACAAAACAATAAGAAGAAATGGATAAGCGAGAACACTTGGTCAAAAATCCAAAACCGTAAAGAGATGAAGCAAAAAAAAATACTTGCTGCAAAAACCACTCAAGACGAGGAACAAAACAGACAAAATATACGCACTTTTAGACAAAGATGTTAAAGCAAGCGCTAGAAAGGACATGCACAATTATATAAACAACTTATCATTGGAAGCTGAATCAGCCTCAAAACACAACAACAGCAAGATACTACACCACATAGCCAAACAACTGTGCAATCAGCCACTTATACACAACAACAGCAAGATACTACACCACATAACCAAACAACTGTGCAATCAGCCACTTATCCCAAACGCATCTATTAAAGACAAAAATGGCAAAGTTCTAACAACAACTGAACAACAAAAGCAAAGATGGGCCGAACATTTCCAAGATCTTCTTAACAGACCACCACCTCAATCTACTCCAAATCTAGAGAAAGAGGAGACAATGCCACCACTAGAAGCTTCGATAGGAAATTTCACCCTTGAAGAGGTAAAACAAACCATTAAGAAATTAAAAAAACAATAAAACAGCAGGTCAAGATGACATCACAAGTGAAATGTTAAAAGCAGCAAATGATAATACCTTGTCATTTTTACTAGATATTTTCAATATGATTTGGAAAAAACGAATGCCCACCCCAACAATGGAAAAATGGTATCATTATCAAACTACCGAAAAAAGGAGACTTAACAAACTGTGATAACTGGAGGGGAATCACACTGCTATCCATACCTGGCAAAATTCTTTGTAATATATATATATATATATATATATATATATATATATATATATATATATATATATATATATATATATATATATTACATCCGTAACCAGTAAGGGTCATAGGGGTACCACATTAGATGAATCAGCACAGACTCCTCCAGTGATTTAAATATTTAACGATATGGACGAGTGAGAAAAACTCATGTCCTGTCTAGTCCTTGCAGTCGTCTGTTCATGGTTTTAATTCTACTCCTCTGCTTCTTCCTCCCTTGACTGTTCCCTACAGCATTGTTTTTGACAAGGAGTCATGTCGGCATACATGTCCAAACGATGCAAGTTTTCATTGTTTCATTATGGAAAGTAATGGGGAACCTGTATACATCTCTATGTTATTTCTTGCGTACATATTTGAAACAATAGGGCAATAGGAAAAGTTGTATAAAAATGATTCTATGTGCGTGATACCCATTTCTCCTATAATGTCTGGTTTGGAAGGGAAGGCGTTTATTTGTGCAAAAACTGAATACATAAGTAAACTCAAGTAGTATTAATACTGAATATTTCATTTGAGAGAAACTAGCTAAAGTAAAACTAAATAAGACAAATATAACATGCAAAAGTGCACACAATTATTTATTTATTTACAAATTTGTGGGGCTCAAATTCTTTTTACAAATTTAAATATACTCGACAAATATCAACGACAAATCATTTAACGATTCTGAATTTAACCCCAAAAAAAAACCAGGAAAACACCTCTCTTAAGAATAATTCACAAAAATGTCATCATATATCTCATGAAACAGCGGGAATTTCAAACGAAACTTGCGAATTCCCCGCTCCCTTTTATTTTAGGTAAAACCCCAACCTTACAGAAAAAGTATCTACAGCCCCAGATACAAATCATAGATGATATTGAAAGTTTTAAGATACATGGAAAGACATCTGACCTTACAGGGAAACAACTTTTAAAATTGTGGGCACAAAAATGATCAAGGTATATGCGTCGAATTAGTTTGCTATATAAAAAAGAACCCCCAAAAAAACACAACTATACAGTACACAGTGTATTATAAGGTTAAGTAACACACACATATGCGTGAAAACAAACACAACTATACAGTACACAGTGTATTATAAGGTTAAGTAACACACACATATGCGTGAAAACAAACACAAGCATATTACTTGCAAACATCTGTTAAAAAGTACTGTTTCCTTGTTCTGAATTGTACAATGCGCAGCTGTGCTCCATTAAATGCGTGTTCTAGACTTCGATAATCCTTATGTTCTTGGTACCTGCGAATATAATGAAATGTTCTACAACAGTGCTTCTTTACTATTGTCTATTACCAGGTGGATGCTAGTCACAATATCCACACTTGCCGTTAAGCGTAGTGGTGGTGACTCGGAGAGTTAGTTGTCTATCCAGAGTCAGATGTATCGCCGTGGGTTCTTTGAATCCGTATTTGTTAAGGGTTGTATTGATATTATCTGTTCCCGCCAAAGACGGATGTGTCGGGCCATTGGCGCAAATAAAACGGCGACACAACGCATTTCCATTCTCTGGACTATATCCTGCTAGAAATCTAATAGGGCCATTGTCCTACTGCAATAGAGATCCAGCAGGAGTTTGAGAATGAACGCTGAAGAAGAAGAAGAATATTATCTGTTCATCGTTTTCTAGGTTTTCCTCTGGCCTTGCATCCGGATCTTCTCATGTTATTTTTTTTGGTCGATGGTTGGTTATGGTTCATTTTCATGAGTTGTCCAAACCATTGTATTTGTTGTATCTCGATATATTCTGTGCATGGTCTTATACCAATTCTTCTCTTAATTTCATCATTTCTCATTTTGTCTGGTTTAGTCACTGCTGCAGATTTTCTTAGGTATTTTATACCACATGTTGTAAGTTTTCTCTGCTTGGCTGATTCTTTACACCAACGTGACATTGTTCTAGAACAGTGATTCTGTACACCAACGTGACATTGTTCTAGAACAGTGATTCTGAACACCAACGTGATATTGAATGTTCTAGAACAGTGCTTCTTTACACGAACACAATATTACACCTTATATCTATTATTATCATGCAACATACCCTGGACAATATGTAAAAGTCATCACAAACTTTCGATCTTCAGCTCATCCTCTTGCTGCTGTGTCAAGTTTAGGTGGTCTTTGTTCCTATGGATCATATTGATTGAAGTGGTCATCTGGAACTTATATTATTCAATAAATTCGATTGTCTTGTGTCTGTTTTTCTTGTATAACGTCGTAGGATTTAATGACGATCGTTTTGCGGGTTATGGTACGTTTGATCGCTTGATAAGCAGTAATATTATAATTGCGAGGGAGAGGAGATGGCTACCGTCCTCATTTGCAAGGCCTCTGAAATGTGAGATCGCTAACATCTTGCACCCCTACGGCATTAGTAAATGCTATGGGTTACTTTACTTTTTTTTACTTTTTTTATGCAGTAATATTGTGACGTCTCAGAATGTTGGTTACTTATTCAACCCACATTTTAAAAGTGTCAAATTCAATATTTAATTGTTATGAAAAGCACCATTGTTGACATCAACTTTTGTTAAACCTGGCCCCATTTTCAACAGCTGTTTAAGTTATTCCGACCGCTTCCGGACTACCGACATATAGCATGCCAGAAATGGCCATGCCACATAGACATAACAGTTATAAAGCCAGAGGCAGGCCATGTAAAAGATGGATCACAGAAATCAAAGAAGCCACAGTAACTAGCTTACAAACAGCGCACAAGAAGGCCATATCCAGAGAACTCTTCCACCCCTGACGCCGCATGGCAAACAAGGGACACAGCGAATATATATATATATAGATAGACATAGATAGATAGATAGATAGATAGATAGAAAGATAGATATATAGATAGATAGATAGATAGACATAGATAGATAGATAGATAGATAGATAGATAGATAGATAGATAGATAGATAGATAGATAGATAGATAGATAGATAGATAGATAGATAGATAGATAGATAGATAGATAGATAGATAGACCGCCTCTCACCCCAATAATTGATGTATTAATTTGTGGACATCCGCTAATAACAACTATGGACACAGGGGAAACACATATTGTCACATATACAAATGTAAGCTAGAGATGAAAGCAAACCTCTAGGACATGACACAGGTATCACGAAAGTACAAATTTCATGGTTCTAACCATCATCATCACCATCATCATAAGCATCATCATCATCACCATCATCATCATCACCATCATCATCATCACTGTCATCACCATCACCACCACCACCACCACCACCACCACCATCATCATCACCATCACCACCACCACCACCACCACCACCACCATCATCATCATCATCATCATCATAATGCTAATCACCATCATTATCACCACCACAAACATCATCATCATATCCATATAATGAATTATTTAAAAACAATGATAAGTGAGGAAATACTTACGAAATACAACAACCATGATAGGAGTAATCTGTCTTCGGAGGCGCTTGCTGCACACGTGACAACTTTATTTCATTATTACTGTTTGTTAAATTACTCCTGCTTGAACTTGTTTCGTTGGAAATCTCAGAATTGTCAAGTTCAAAATTGTTTCTAATATTCACACTAATGTCGTCATCAAATTGTGTGTTCTGTACATATTTATTTTTAGAACATGTCACAGTACATGTTTCGTTGATAGGATTTTTTACTTTCCGGACAGTAATACGAGCTTCAGATTTGATCATCTGTGTGAGTGTGTCAAGATCAATCTCCTGTCGGAAGAGGTACCCATATGTGGAGAGAATGTTGCTGGCTCTCTTCGGTCTGCTGAATATGAGAAAGTAGCATACACATTTGTTAAATTGTTGTTAGTGTTAATAATATGCGAGTATTAACAAATGTTGGTTGTATTAAGAGCGTTGTTATACACTTCTCTCAATCAATCAATCAATCAATCAATCAATCAATCAATCAATCAATCAATCAATCAATCAATCAATCAATCAATCAATCAATCAATCAATCGATCGATTAACCAATCAATTGATTAACCAATCAATCGATTAACCAAGCAATCAATCAATCAACCCGTAACCATTCAGGATCATTGGATGCTTCAGCGCACACAGTCCTCCTGCGATTTCCATCCTCAGCGATGGGGATGAGTGTGGAAATATCTTGCCCTGTCCATTCCTTGATGTTGTCTGTCCATGCCTTTATTTGCTCACCTCTGCTTCTCCCCCCCCCCCTTTCAACAGTTCCATGTAGTATTGTTTTTGACAAGGAATCATGTCTACATACATGCCCAAACCATGCAAGTTGTCGTCGTTTCACTATTGATCGTAATTTACGATACGACATTTCTGTATACGGCACTGTATACGACATTGGTGGTTGGTTGGTTGCTGATCCAGCGGTCCATGGGCTCATGCCCTTTGACCTAATGTCATTAAATGGCATTATATTGCTGGGAAGTCTGTGGATTTTCGGCCCACCCCAGGACAGAGCCAGAGAATAACTATCACACCTCAACACCCCATTTTCAATTTGGTTATATATATATATATATATAGAGAGAGAGAGAGAGATAAAGAGATGTAGATGCACATATAATAACACAGCTGAAACATATCCTGTATTGGACACTGAGTTTCCACCTATTGTTGAATGTTTATGTGGCACTTGAACAAGCAATTCCGCAGTACGGTCGGTGGACACGTCGCCGTTTGGGTCCGTGACGTCTTTCTACAAGTGTGTTGTTTGGAGATCGCGGGAGATCATCGGAATTACCAGCTCCGGGTGTTACAATTTTCATGGGAGTGTTTCTCTTCTAAGAAGGACGGACAACATTAGCAGAAAGAAATTAGCTCTCTATTCTTTTTTGAACACCTTTTAACAAATTACGATACTTCATTCTTCTACCATCATCATTTTCTAGGATCGTTCTCAAACTCTCGCCGCTTAACATGATATAGGCTGGAGAACAGAATGCGTTGTATCATGGTTTACAACTCGGCTGCGATATCTGATCTTTTTGGATTGATGCATTCGAGTTCAGCATTGCTTCTGGAATCTTTAACCCCCTCTGGCAGGGGTTCTCCACCATTTCAGAAGTCGACCGCCCCCCCCCCCATATAATACTGAATATGCAATCACTATGAGAAGAAATCATTTTATTCTTCAACTTACATTCTCAAACTCCCGCTGGATCTCACTTGTATCAGGACAAGGATCCTACAAGATTTCCAGGAGGATGTATCTAGGAAATGCGGCGTATTTCCGTTTTATTTCCGCCAATGGCCCGACGCATCACTATTTGGCAGGCGATAGGGAATAAATATATATATATAAATATTTTTCCAAACGCCCCACAAGTTAATGGGATCCTTCATGCTGAATATTATGCAAAATATTTCAGATTTAACATTGAGCTAATCAGCACAGAAAATGAAGGGGGAAATTGAAAGTAAAAGTGAACATGAAATTTGGCCTCAAACCTTCTTCATTGTACCGTACACACCCAACTCTCCTCCATTTCCCCCGTAATCTTAGATAATACAATTTGTTTCCATTTGTACAACAAAGTTTGAATTGTACATTACTCGCGATCACCACATGTCATTACAAAAACATCAAGTTTCCCACGATCACCACATGTCATTAGAAAAACATCGAGCACCAGGTTGAAAATGTTTGCTCTCTGACATGTATCATCCAACTCAACTTCCTAAGCCTCCTTATTCGAATTTTAGGAAACTCATAGCAGGTCATAATGTTGCTATTCTTTGCTCCCCTTTCTCGGGGCCTCTCCATTTTAAATTTGTTTAGTGTGTCCCAGATATCTTAGTATTTTCGTACACTTAGTATGGAAACCAATGTAGTTATGAAGACATGTTATATAGTCGTGTGCGCCTTTCGGTCTAGTATCTCCAATTTCAGTACCTATGATTGATGGCCAGGACTGTACTCCTGCTTGATTTACAGGATTGCCCGTCCAATCTTAGTTTCTAACTTCTGTTGACTGGACTAAGCCCCATATCCACTTCGAAGAGTTGGCCTCGATGGGACTAATATAGCAATGCCTGTTCTATTCAATATATCAGTGTTTGTTACAATTGTTGAACGCAACCAAAAATTTGAGAAATAATTAGAAACACTGTGATCTGCCATGTATGGCATAAGATGAGACTAAAATAGTTTCGGGGCTGGAATTAGTTGTATCAACCATTAGGTCAAAGTATCTAAATAGCCACGTTGAAGTAGAAAGCGTCCAACCGAAATGCTCAGATATATATCGTCTTTCCCCAGGTGAATGATCGTTGGTCTTATTCGCACTTGCCGTTAGTCGTAGGGGTGAGAGCCCCAAATGTCATTTCTTATTTTATCTAGTTTAGTAAACATTGCAGCTTTTCTCAGACACTTCATTTCTTATTTTATCTAGTTTAGTAACCATTGCAGCTTTTCTCAGACACTTCATTTCTGATTTTATCTAGTTATGTAACCATTGCAGCTATTCTTAGACACTTCATTTCTTATTTTATCTAGTTTAGTAAACATTGCAGCTTTTCTCAGACACTTCATTTCTTATTTTATCTAGTTTAGTAACCATTGCAGCTTTTCTCAGACACTTCATTTCTGATTTTATCTAGTTATGTAACCATTGCAGCTTTTCTCAGACACTTCATTTCTTATTTTATCTAGTTTAGTAACCATTGCAGCTTTTCTCAGACACTTCATTTCTTATTTTATCTAGTTTGGTAATCATTGCAGCTTTTCTCAGACACTTCATTTCACATTTATCGTTTTGATTCTGCAGGCACAGATATCATAATTTGTCAACCATTACACAACGCATTGCGTTCTATAGACTACACGCTGCTAGTCAGCAGGATTTTGAGAACGAAATCGGAATAAGAAGTGTTGAGTCTGTGAGATAAATAATGTTTAATTTGAAAAAAGAAACAAGATTGTGTTTACTTACTATATTTCTCTGTACATCAAATATGCGGATGTCGCTAATGCGAGCAGGCCGAAGGAGAACGTTAGGATGATCTGAAAAAATTGAATTGTGATCAATAAATTACTTTTTGGCAGTAATTAAATAATTATACATACAAACTTGTTAATGGAGTTATGTGATGACTTATACGTGATTAATATCTTGTAGCGAGGTAGAAAAAGTACGCTGAATTTGACACAATAATGATTAGATGACTTGAAATATAAGTGAGGTATTAGGTGGATAGAATGATCATTAAATATATATCAAAATTAGTTTTATCTATTTTAATATATCCATGCCGAAAACGGATATGTTTGGCCGGAAGACGCAAGATAACGGAGCTCGCTGTGAAACCATCAGCACAACGCAATACTGTTAATATTAATATAAATAAATAAATATTAATATATGGATATAATAATGTTGATATTTGGATATATAGACGGATTGTAATGTTGAAAGATGGATAGATAGATGAATATTAATTTTGATAGATTGGATAGATAGATGAATCTTAATGTTGATAGAGGGATAGATAGACGGATCTCAATGTTGATAGTATCTTGACTGCAGCGATTCGGAGCAGTGCATAGTTGGAAACCTACCTTTCTGGTGATGTGATAGTTATTTTCTAGCCCGTGGTGGGTCGAAGATCCACAGACTTCCGAGCACTATTTGTTTGGGTTAAAGGGTATGAGTCCATGGTCCACTGGATTAGCAACCAATCAACCAACCAACTAACCATCCATCCAACCAACTAATCAACCAACCCACCAACTAAGGGGTATGCAACCTTACTATTTTATCACCGATAGCATGTAACTTAGCTTCACGGGATAATCCCCAGGGATGTTCAAAAGACATCCACTGTGTAAACATTTCATCGCGAGTAGGATTCGAAACCGTGACCTCCTGAGCACAAAGCGAGTGACTGAAACATTACGCCAGGAAGATCGTTAGCGACAACACTATTCATTGTTCTCCGGACTACTTCCTGCTACTCGGCAGGAGTGTGAGAACAAGCATTATTAAATAATATATTTATATTCATAAACAATATTTATATATATTCCATACCCATCTGCGTTTCAGTAAAAACTCCTGTATAATCATGACCGAAACGAATATTCTACACGTTTGCTTGTCAATAGAGATGTCCTCTGTTTCTGGCAATCCTGTAAGCGGCACAACTAGTTTCAGCTTTCCTAAACACGTCGATTCACACAACCATAATCTTAATCGTAAACTCTGATGGTAAAATAATCTTCCTTGCTCTAATCTTTGTGTTAAAAATTATTGTTTAATGTTATATTAATATTTGACGTTAAATTTCTGGTGATAGTGTTAATTTTGAGGCCACATCTTTCATTATATCAACTGTAAAATAGAAAAGAATTTCAAGCTAAACGTTCCTATGACAAAACTTACATCCTTAACAGTTGGAGGTTTATATATGTGAGGTGTGCATCCGGGAACTTCATATATGATTAGAAAACCACTTAGTCCTTTCCGTTGTTTTCCGTGTCAGGTTTCGGTTCAGAGGTATCAAAGTTTTAAACAGAAAGTGACTCATTTTGAGCATAATTACTAAGCTAAAATGTATTACGTCAAAGGAATATTCCTTTGTTGTTGTTGTGGAGACATGTTATTTAGTCGTGTTTCGTGATACCATGGTTTCTGGTGCGCCTCTCGGTCTGGTATTTCCTACTTCAGCACCTGTTCTTGTTCAGCAACTGTGGCCCTGCTCGATGTAAGTTATTGCCCGACCAATCTTAGTTTCCAGCCTCTGTTGGCTGGACCAAGCTCTATCTCCACTTCAAGGACTCGGTTTCGCTGGGGAAGAATATTCATCATCATCAAGTTCTGTCTCCGCAACAGAGGTTGGCTGCAAAGGACCTCCAACTACCTTTGTCATTTACTCTAACATCCGCTGTCATTTACTCAAACATCCTCTGTCATTTACTCCAACATCCTGTCATTTACTCCAACATCCTCTGTCATTTACTCCAACCTCCTCTGTCATTTACTCCAACATCCTCTGTCATTTACTCCAACATCCTCTGTCATTTACTCCAACATCCTCTGTCATTTACTCCAACATCCTCTGTCATTTACTCCAACATCCTCTGTCATTTACTCCAACATCCTCTGTCATTTACTCCAACATCCTCTGTCATTTACTCCAACATCCTCTGTCATTTACTCCAACATCCTCTGTCATTTACTCCAACATCCTCTGTCATTTACTCCAACATCCTCTGTCATTTACTCCAACATCCTCTGTCATTTACTCCGACATCCTCTGTCATTTACTCCAACATCCTGTGTCATTTACTCCAACATCCTGTGTCATTTACTCCAACATCTTCGGTCATTTACTCCAACATCCTCTGTCATTTACTCCAACATCTTCGGTCATTTACTCTCGATGAGCACTTCTTCTTCTTCTTCAACGTTCATTCTCAAACTCCCACTGGATTTCTCTTGTAACAGGACAACATTCTCAAACTCCCACTGGATTTCTCTTGTAACAGGACAACATTCTCAAACTCCCACTGGATTTCTCTTGTAACAGGACAACATTCTCAAACTCCCACTGGATTTCTCTTGTAACAGGACTATGATCCTAAAAGATTTGCAGTTGAATGTAGTCCAGAGAATGGAAATGCATTGTGTTGCCGTTTTATTTTGCACCAGTAGCCCAACACATCTGTCTTCGGCGGTCGATGGGCACTATGATAGGATGTATCCTGTCCAACTAGGAATGTTTCATTTCCACTTGTACATCTGTTTACCTCTTGCTCATTGTCTCTCAAATCTATATTCGAATAAGGTATTTGACAAGGTCTTATCTATTTTAATTTATCAATGCCGAAAACGGATATGTTTAGCCAGAAGGTGCAAGATAACGCAGATTCGCTGTGAAACCAGCAGCACATCGCGCTACACGATCCACGAGAAAATTTACGAAAACCTCCGTGTTGGTTATCAGAGAGTTTCTTGATTCATGATTAGAAAACTGGCCTCACAAAACGTGTGGCATTCTCATTAGTGCTCCGCCCTCTGTTCCAGCAGCCATTCGACTCGATGGTGTTTCGAGTCCAATGCCGCCGAAACAGACGTCGACATCAGGGCACAACTCTAGCCCTTGCGACAGGTTTCTTTGTTGTTCCGTCCACCCACGCCGTGCCCGTAAGTAGTTCAAGCACAACTTCGGCCTGTCGGAACAACATTGTAACTGTTATCGAAGGTTACGACTACGGGATTGTATAGATGACGTGCCATGAAGCTTCTATAAGAAGATAACCTCAATATAAAGGCATGTCATCTACTAAGGTTTTCTGTTGCATGGTTGGTTTGTCTAGTGAGACCCACAGATACAAACCGCATGCACAAAATCAGAGCGTGTGCGCAGAAGGAGAAGAATATATTCACAATATGTTTGGGGTTTGATTTTAATTTAATTTTTATTGAGAAATTACAAAGTAACAATTAAAACATTCTGTAGATTTAGAGAGAAATAAATAGAAAGAATAGGACACACTCTCAAAAGAAGAAGCTTGAAAACATAGCCATACGTGTTCTAGACTGGAACTCAATGGGAAAGTGAGAGTTGAGCAAGTGAGACACTTAGAGAAAAACAGCTGAGGTAGAGATGTTGTTGTTGTTGTTGTTGTGAAGACATGTTATTGCGTCATGCTGCGTGATATCATGGTTCCTGGTGCACCTATCTGCCTGGTATCTCCGAATTCAGAACCAGTGTTTGCTTGGGCAGGACTGTAGTTCCATTCGATGTCAGGGATGGTCCGAATAATCTTAGTGCCTCTGTTGTTTAGAGTAACTCGACTTCAAGGAGTTGGTCTGGATGATGGGAATAGATTAAATCACATTGGGATCTGGTACACATGAAAAAGAAATCGTCGGAAAGAAAAAGTTGTAGCCCTATGTTTCCCAGGGAACTGAAAGGAAATATATAGGAAAGATATATAATTAAAACTTTGTCATCCACCAAAGCCGAATGTGTCGGACCATTGCTGCAAATAAATAGGCGACACACTGCATTTGTATTTTTTGGACTACAACCTGCTGGAAATCTAGTAGTATTGCTACAAGCGATATCCAGCGGGAGTTTGGGAACGAACGCTGAAGAAGAAGAAATCCCTGTTAGACTCCGTGGCGGGGTAATAGCGAGGCAGTCTAATAATTCAAGTTGGCTGAAGCTTAAATGTAGTTCGAGGCGCCAGAATTGTTATTATTGAAAACTGTTTCACATGTTTCTGGCATGGTTATAAATTTGTTGGAAATCGGCAACAACTTGAACAAACCGGAAGGAATGGACAACATCAAGAAATGGACAGGGTAAGATATTTTCACACTCATCCGCATCGATGAGGATATAAATCGCTGGAGGACTCTGTGTGCTGAGGCATCCAATGTGGTACCCCTACGACCCCGAAGGGTTATGGATTTGTTGATTGATTGATTGAAAAAACCGCGTTATATATGATCAATATCAAAAGAATGCATAGTTATTGATCGCTATGATTGAAAACAAATTTTACAGAAGAATATTGCGCATCCATTATACAGATAATAAAACTAAACATATACGTGAGAAACAAAATAAATACTTTTGCAGGTCTACAAGAATATGTGGTGACGGTGAAACATTGCAAACGTATTTGGTTTGGCTACGTGATGAGGCGCGATTCCCTATGTAAAATATCCTACATGAAACAGATGCGAGTGGAAGAAGTCGTGGGGGTAAACGGAAAGTACAGATTGATAATATTAAATAGTGGACAGGATTAAAATTCTCCACACTTAAACAAGAAAGGGAGTCATGTCGGTTTTTTTGTGTTACTGTATTCAGAGAAGCACCCCTACGTCCCGAAAGAGTTGTGGGTGTGATGATGATGAATCGAAGAAGTTGTGTAGCAACGGTATAGAAACGTTCTCAATTTTTGTGTAGTAACAGTTTAGATGGGTCATCAAATGTTGTGTAGTAATTCCATGGATATGTCATCAATTATTGTGTAGTATTATGAACCCACAGCGACCTAAAACAATTCGCTTCTATACATGGCCAACTTCGGACGATGTCCAGGTTTACATGTAGTCAGTACTGTCTGCTATGTTCTACTATTTTTTTTTCAGTGTTGAGAGCACTATCTCCATTGATAATCAACAAATTAAACAGGTAAATGAGTTCACGTACTTAGGTAGCATTATAACGAGTGAAGGGAAAACCAATAAAGAGATACAAAATAGATGCAACAAAACATACCAGATACTAGGACAGATGACACGTATTTTTAAGAACAAAATGTAAACATAGACCATAAAGTTACATTATAGAAAACTATTATTATTCCATCACTATGCTACC